>PVIY010035590.1:0-26159 GCA_004026745.1 Myrmecophaga tridactyla
CAGGGGCTCCTGCCTGTCTCCAGGCCTGGGGACATCAAGGTAAATCTGAGCCTGAACAAGCCACTGTCAAGTTGGGACGCTGCCAGGGAAGCGGCAAGCAAGGCGAGGGGCCCAGGGCATTGGGAGGTAGGATGCTGGCTCCTCTCCCTACCAGCCCGCCCAGCCCTGACCTGGTAGGCCTCAGTTTCCCCATCTGTCAGGGCGGCTGCTTGTGATGAGGCTCTTGTATCTGTGATTCTCCTGTCAGCACCCTGGGCACAGGTCCACACCATGTCCTCTTTGTACCCCCTCCTTGCCAATCACCCCTCAATGGACACTCGGGTCCAATATCAGTGGGGAGCACTGATAACTGGACAACATTCACGTCACTCTGTGACCAACCCACTCTGTGCCTAAAGTCACCGGCTCCATCTCTCAGGCTCATTCTCCGCATTTGTAAAGTGAGGGGCGTGGCCAAGCAGGCCGCAGGTCCCTTGTAATGTTGAGGTTGTTATTGCCTGTGTTGTTGCCTGTGGAGAGCATCTCGGCAGGGAGGCAGGATAAGGACTAGTCCTCCCACGCTGCACCCGGCCCTCACCAGAGACCGTTGCGTGGGGGGAGGAGGAGTGCGCCCGGGAAGAGGGAGCTGCTCCGAGGCCTCACCTTGGTCCGCAGGGCACAGGATGGGGGCGTGGACGGAGAAGGGGGTGTCGGCAGGCAAAGACAGTTTGCACCCCTATGCGCCCCAGTTTCTGTGTGCCTAGCAGCGACCTCCCCCCACAGCCCCACCCCTACCGGTGTCCGGATCATTTGGCAAAACGGCCTTTTCCCCAGAAAACATTTTTGAGAAGGGCAGCGCTCAAATCACCTGAGCTGTGCGCTATCGGGAACTGAGCGCTGCGCACGTTTCCCCAGCCCCGGCCAGCAGGGTGCGCGGGAGTTGGGATGGCCAGGCAGCCTCCAGCCTCGGAGAGTTTCTCTCTGGTTCCTGCTGTCCTCACCTTCTGTCTACTTTCCTTCTTGGGTGGAAGGGCACGGGGTGGGGCCTGCGGGCAGAGGGTTGATCTGGGGTCCAGGCAGTCACCACTAGTAGCGTGTCCACGCCGTTTTCTCGTGCCTGGCCCCCAGCCCCGCTGCGTGCGCCCGCCCTACCAGCTGCTCTCCAGGCCTGCGGCGTCTTTGCATTCTTGGGGGGGACGGAGGGTAGTAGGGGGCAGGTGGGAGGATTTCCATCCTGTGCCCCTCCCCAAGCATTTATCAGAACTATTAAGACAATGAGCTAATATTCTATTCAGATTTAAATAATAAATTAATCTGCATTATCCTGAGGAGGCCTGAGAGAGACTTAATTATCTGGTGTACTTTAGGGTGGAAATGAAGGTTGGAAATCGTGCTGGGAATAGACAACGTCACCCATGCTCGCACTGAGGCAGCAGTTAGGTGCCAGGCCCCTGGGCAGAGGTGGGGAGGCGTCCCACACCCCTCTAGCCCCAGAAACTCCCTCCGACCTGGTGGGGAGGGAGCCTCCATTCCAGCCCATCCCTCGGGGAGGCTGAGGGGTGGGTGAACTGGTTCCTCCTGGCACACCTCGTTCTCCCGAGCCCAGCGCGGGAGCAGGCAGCGGCTCATGGTGTGAGCACCTGGATGCGTGGGGTGTGAGAGGCCGGGGACCCTTTACAGCCTGAGTGCTTTGCTGGGGAAGTGCGGGGGCTGGGCGTCCCCAGCAGTCGCATGGGAGAATAGGTTGCTACCCGGAAGGCGGAGGTCAGCGGCCCCGGCACCCGCCCCGCCCTCTGCACTCCTCTCTGTGGGAGCCTGGGTGGCCTAACTCATTGTCTGAGCGTCGTTTTCCACGTCTGTGAAATGAGCGTGGCAATATCACCTGTGCCCAGGGTCGCGGGAGGATTAGATGCCCAAAAGTGTGGAATTTTTAGCAAGGTCCGGGCGCAGCCGGAAGACCCCGGCAAGAGTGGGAGCTGTCCTGGTGCCAGCCGCAAGTGGGAGCCTGGCTGCAGGAGGTCGCGAGGCCGGCGCTGGCTCCAGCGGTGAGCGGGCGGGAGGGGTCAAGCCTGCTCCCGCCAGCTAGGCGGGCAGCCGTGGGCCTGCGGCTCATTTTTCTCCCCGGCTGTTTCCTGCCGCTCCCTGGGAGAGTTGCTTTTCACACCCTGAACCAGCCTGCCAGAGAGAGGACTATTTTCAGCCACAAAGATGTGAAGTCATTCCCGCTGCCTCCGCCCCGCCCGCCTCTCCAGCCCCACCGCGAGGGGCGAGCCGGAGGTGGATGGGGGGCCTGCAGCTGGGGCTTCCGCAGCACCCACGCCTCTGGCCCGTGCCATTCCTCCTCGGCCATCCTGGCACACCAGCCGGGCCTGGGCCCCTTTCCTTAGTGCCATCAGTTTTCTCACGGGGTCCCTGAAAGAAGTGTCCCAGAAATCCTCCCCCCCACCCCGCGGGCGCTCTCCAGGTTTGGGGAGGGGCTCTGCGGGAGAGTGGGGTTTCTTCTGGGTTGTGCCCCTCTGTAAGACCCTGGGATGAGCTGGAGTGCCAGACACTAGGAGTGTCCATGGAGGGTGAGGCCTCTTCCACCTGGGAGCCGCCTGGGAGCCTATGCCCTGGCCCGCTGTGACAGGTGGGAGCCAGGTGGAGGAAAGTGCGTGATGAGTCCCAGCAGAGAGCCTGGGCTGGGAGAGCTGCCTCATTTGCTCAGTTCAAAACCCGAGAGGTTGTCTCAGTCAGAGCTGCAAAGAAAGCTGAGAATGGGGGACCATCCTCAAAGGAGAGAAAAACTTAGTGGCCAAGCCGTGTTGGCGTCTTGGGCAGGAGAGCAGGGGACCGCAGGTGAGAAGGGATGCCCAAGGAGACGTTGCCGGCTGTGGGAGGGGTAGGCAAGCTGAGCCCGGTGACCTCATCCCAGACCCCAACCCCAACCGGAGACAGCGGGCAGTGAGGGTGACAGGTGAACACGCACCAGCCAAGTCTGGGAATGGGGCGTGTGCTGGTAACCTGTGAGCCAAACAAGGCACAATCCCCGTGGTTTGCAGAGGCTCGTGTTCTTCTCTTGGCTTTGGGGAAAGTTCAGCTGGAAAAATTCCACCTTGTCTCCCCTAAGCTAAAAAGGGGGTTTGTTCTCAGGATGCTGACGTCAGAGTCCTAAGATGGTGGTGAGGGCTGCACCTCCCTGACCCCTAAAGGGAAACCCAGGGAAGCCCAGGGGCTGGGAGAGGAGGCGTTAGGACAGAGGGCAGAGACTGCGGTGGCTGGGATTCTCCCTCCTGTGGACTCGTTCCTCTCCCCTGTCCCAGGTTTTGGAGGAGGTGGTCTGAAGATCTGAAGTCCACCCCACCCCCACCCCCACCCCCACTGAGTGCCATTCTTCTGCTGAGAAGATGGGGAATAGCAAAGGACACCAGCTGGGAAGAGAGGCCGGAGGGGGAGGGAGTTCAAGCTTAGGGGCTGCATCCCAATCAGGCCTGGGGGAGATATGGGGAACTGGAGGGGGGTGCAGAATCTCCTTTCCACCCCTTTTACTGGGAGGATGCAAGACAGACTAGTGGTGGTAAGTGTTCACGGATTGCCACTGGAGTCTCCTGGCATCGACAGACCAGACCGGGAAGTACAACCAGGACACAGTGCCTGAAGGGCCCCAGCTTCTGGTCCTGTGGTGCTGTTGACCCACTGGAGAGGGAGGCCCCAGTCTGCCCCGCAGGCCCACATCCGACTCTGCACTGCAGCCTAGCCGGTGTAACAGAGAGGCCGACCTCACGCCCAGAGGAGGAAAGGGCAGGGGGAACCAGGGCAGAGTCCTCTGCTTTGTCAGCTTCTTCCCTTGGAGACAGGGGCTGTAGCCGCCTTCCCCACCTGAAGGGGGCTGATGGCTACTCTGCCCTCCCCAGTTGAGCATCAGGGTTAGTTCCTGGCTGCAGGAGGATTGGTGGATCTATTGGATGGTCCTTGAAAGTCAAACCCCAGTTGTCACAACTGCAGTTAATAGACTGTAAAGGCCGGAACCCAGCCTTCAGGGCCCCCGGTGAGCCTGCTGCCTGAGTGGTCGCCCCCTCCTCCAGTAGCCCGAGGCCTTGCTGTCTGCACCCCTCATTGGGCAGCTAATCGGGGATGACCTTGAAACATCAGTCGCTTCTCTTTTTATTCTGAGCTATTAGTTAGCTCTTGTATTATTAGCTTACTTTTTATGGCCTATGTTTTAGAGTTTATGTGCAGCTTCTCTTCTCTCCAACAAAACTATAAGCTCATTGAGGCCAGACACCAACTGTGTTCTTCTCAGTCTCACGCTTGGCACCTAGCACCCAGCACCTTATGTGCAAGTGAGTACTCAATGAAGACTTCTCGGTTTAAAAACCACAAAACTCTGCCTCTTGCAGGAATTTCCAGTCCTGATGGAGAGAGCCCATCACAAAGACTAATTTCAACAAAGCAAGCAATCTTCCAGGGACTCCAGATGTGTGCTGTCTGGTCAAGCCCTCTGTTTCTCCTTTTGGTCTCAGAGTTACAGAATTCTAAGAGAAGATAAAAATCGTGTGGTCCAGCCTTATGCCCACCATGGGACTTCCTCTTGCCGGCCTTTCTTACAGGCTTTGCTTGTACACACTTGCTGACAGGGAACATCCCCCTGGCCAGGTGGCCCACCATTGGTGGTCAGTGCTCACAAGACTTTCCCAGGCAAATTTAGTCATGGCGACAACACGCCATTTGGAGATAATTTCCAAAAAAAAGGTTGAGATAAATTGGCCCTTATGTTACTAGTGCTATGATTTGCCTGCTGTGTGCTCTGACCTGCCGGACAGAGCAGATCAGAGTCCCAGACTGAACGTCCCATGTGACCACTGTCCTCAAGCAGCATTCAGTCTAGATGGGGTCCAGGCAAAGTGTGCAATAGAAAATCAATTACTCACACAAAGGAGAAAACATCAACTGCTAAATTGCTACATTTCACTGGCAAGAGCACGGGACTTCATGTCACAGGGCGTGGGTCTTGTCGCGGGTTACCTCTAACCACTGGGTGGTCCGGAGTGGTTCCTTCCTTAGGCAGGTCTGTGGTCTCTTCAACTACAGAAGAAAGGGTGGGCTCAGATGATCTATAAAGCCCCCTCTGGCTCTCACCTTCCTGCAAGCACAGTCACTCTTGGGGGAGAGGAGATCAGCGTGTGAGGCGTTGAACTGGAGAGGTGCAGGGGGTGGTCTCCCACCCAGAGGCAGTCCCAACCACAGTTTCCATCCCTCTGCACCTCTGGCAGCCTGTTCCCCCAGGACAGCACAGACTGGTTCTGTATAAGTGTTGGAAACAGGTGCATGTGGAATGCAATACCTGTCTTGTGCATACCAAGAATTGAACCAGGAGATGGACATTAGAAAGACACTTGGCTGTACTTACAAGCTCATTTCTAAGAAGGAGCAAATCAAAAGTGCATAAAACACAGAGTATGAAAGGACGTAGTAAGAAAATCATTAGCAGCCTGGGGCAATCAAAGAAGCCTTCCTTAAAAGGAGGGTATAAAACAGTAAGTGTGAGGGGCTGGCTGTGTTATGAGGCAGCAGAACCAATCTCTTTCACGGGGGCTTCGTGGAGGGGCAGCAGGATACACACGGATTCTAGTGGCTACTCTCCGGGGGCCATAGCAGGAGCCATGTAAGTCCCTTGCTTTAATAATACCAGTCACCAGGAAACATTAGATGGGTCCTGTGGTTCTCAGGGATGAAATGGACACATTGTGAGCCTCTTTGTACAGACCATATGAATTTTTTACCAAAAAAAAATTATTTTACCAAGCCATATGAATAAGAATAAGTTTTGTTCTCCCTGGCATCTTTCATTTTAAATAGGTTTGCTTAGCATCCTACAGCTCTTCCCATCACTCTACTGCTGGAATTTACTTTGCATGGTCCTGGGTGGGGCAGGAGCAGTCCAGGTGGGTAGGACAGGAGCAGTCCAGGTGGGTAGGCCGGGAGCAGTCCAGGTAGGTCTTTGTTGCCTTTCTTTGTTCTTTAAAAAGTTGGAGGCAAGTAAAACCTGCCACAATTTCTTATTTGTTGTTCTCTCATTTCACTTTTCAAATAAGTAGGAGAACAAATGCCATGTTTCCCACCCCACTTCCGAGTCCCCCTTCCAAGCCCAGGCGACTTCAGCTGGGAGGTGATGGGGGCTCTTTTGGGACAGGGGCCATGCAGGGAAAGCTCTAGAATCTGTGCTTAACCCCCACCCCCATTGCCTGCCCCTGTCATTGTCAGGTGACCCTATAATACCCCTATCTGTTGTACAGACAAGAAGGTGAGGTCCTCCTGGAAGCTGCTCTCCATAGAGTGACTCCGGGCTGCTCCTCAACCACTGTGGCCTGAAGTTTGGGCACCAGACAGGAATCAGCCTAAAGAGAGGACCAGAGGGACTCGAGCTATAGGGGGCTGTGCTGCCTGGTCTCCCTATCCTGTGGGTTCCATGTCCCATAGCCTCCCAGCCCAGGTCTCGTCCCAAAGACAGCAACAGGCAGGCATCCTTCATGCCCTTACTTTTCACCATTGGTGGAAAATTCAACGTTCACGGTGTGGTGACCTATGTCAGGCTTTTACAACTTTTCCACAGAATGGAAGTTTCGGACTCAGGAGGCCTAATTACGTGAGTGTGGACAAGTGCTTTCTGGGACCTCAATCTTCTCATCTGTAGAGTGGGCATGATGGTACCTGCCCAGACAGCCTTGCGAACGTGTTAGGAGGATGAGACGAGAGAATAAAGGGGTTCTTTGAAAAGTATGAAGTGCTGTGCTCACCTGCCAGGGAAGTTTAATAATGCAATCTTATTGTGGTAGCAGGGGCTTACTGAGGTTTCACATAATTTAAGGGAGTGAACACAGCTGCATAATAGAACAGGAATACAGAAATCGGATGGGGATGATACGCCCACCAGGGAAAGGACAGCTCGCTTTCAGTGTAATGACTTTGCAATCAATGAATTGGCCATTTTCAGGTGGGCATGAACCAAGTGGTGGTAGTGAAAAAGGAGGCAGAGGAGGGTGGGGAGGGCCCCAAAGCCCATGGCCACTCCTGGCACACGGCTTGCCCATGATACCCCAACCAGAGTGGAATCTGGAGTCTCTTACCCCCTGTTCTCCCATTGCTTGGCCCAGAACCCCTGCCTGACCCAACTGTACAGCCGTCCAGCAGCCAGGCTTAGGCTGTTTCCCAGGAATGAGAGAGGAAGCTGTAACAGGGAGGGGTGCCGGAGGGAAGCAGCCTTACCCAGAGACACCTGCAGTTATAAAAAGCTGCTGGCCCCACCTTCCAACCAAGTGAGAGCTGCTAATGTGAGCGCCCTGCGAAGATCCCCTAGGGGTGAGGAGAAGCCAACAAACACTTCCCCTGGGGAGCGGGGGCTGAGAGGGCAGCGCCCAAGAGCAGGCCATGGGGGAGGGCATCCTGGAAGGAGAGCACAATTTTGCTCACCCCTCAGAGGTGGGAACTGAAGGGGGCCTGACAGACAACCCCTCATCTTCCTGGAGGAGGCTGAGGCCAGAAGGGGATGTCTTGCAGCTCTTCAGGGGTACTGTGAAGACAGGAAAACGGCCCTGGGCTCCCTGCTGAGGGCCCCTCCCTTCTCTCCCCCTGCTATCTCCAGAACTCTCACCCCACCCAGAAGGACTGATCCCAGCAGAATCTAGATGCATGCACTGCCTCTTCCATCTCTTGTTTGTAAACCATACCCTAAACCATAGTTATGGGAATCAGGTTCTGTACAGGGTTGAGTTTGGTGCTTGGCTTTAGGTTTCGTTTAAAACCCTAGCAAGCTTGAACTGGTTGGAGTGCTATACACTGTCTTTTCTGGCTCTAAACCTCCTCCCTCTGAGTTGTGTATGGGGTGGGAGTCGGGGAACCCACTGCAATGCTATTACAGTATTTGCATTTATATGAGGCACAGACCCCAAGTCTCCAGGTCTCTGGGTGCCTCTACAACCCTGTGTATACATAATTTATTTTTGTTGCTATTTAATCAGTCTCGTGTTGAGATGAAAAGTTTCCAAGGGCCCCCAGGTTATTATGGAACTTTCAATTCCACCGTCATTGACTGAGTAGATGGGGCCCCAGCCTCAGCTGCGGAGGTGGGGAAGGGGATGCAGTAGGGGCTGTGGCTCCTGCCCAGGAAGCAAGTTAAGCCAGCTGAGGCCAGGGTGGCTGGAGGCAGGGTGCAGCGCTTGGGTCCATCTCCAGTGGAGGTGGTGGCCAGGAGGGGAGAGAGCAGCGGGACCCACACAGTCTCTGGGGAGAGATGCTGAAGGAGGAGGGGACTGAGATGAAGATTAAAGACTTAGGGGGAGGAACCGGCTGGCCCAGGTTTTAGAGCTAGGGGACCAAGGGCCTGGCCGGGGAGGCCAGGGAGCTAAGTGGGGAGGCAGGAACTGCAGGTTGGTGCCTGGTTCTGGAGCCCAAGGAGGAAAGGATGAGGTCCACGAGTGCTATCTTCGGTAGAGATCCGGGCCAAAGTGGAGAGGGAGGCTGTTCTGGGTTCCTTAAATAAGCCTCAGAGGAAAGCTTCTGCACGCGGCCAAAGGGGAGCCCCAGGCTAACCAACATATCCACCTCAAATCATTTTTAGAACACGGTGGGTTATAAATAAATAACCAAACAAACAGGCAGCGGTGTGAACAGTTCTTTTGCCTCTGTCTGATAGAGGTGAGGCCCTGGTGAGAGACCAGCCACCGCGTGGGGTGGCACTGCCCACGTGGAAATTGCAGCCGCCCTGACGTACACACTCGGCAGATGCACACACAGATATACACATCCATGCAGACACACATATGCATATGAAGACACACAGACGCCCACTCTCAAACATGCACACACAGACATGTAAACACCCACAGACACAAAGGCACACAAGCACAAAGAAACACACACAGACACAAGTACAGATATTCCCAGACACACTAACACACATGCACACACACATACATACTCCATCCCTCAGGCTTCCCTTTGTGGCTGGTCACACCCATGGAGTGCATGTCACAAGAGGAGGTTGGATAGAGAGTGTGGGAGTGGGAAGTGTGAACAAATGTGTTCTCCCTGCAAAGCATATGGTCAGGAGTCATAGCTGTCCAGATGGCAAGGTAGAGAGTACTACTTCAGAGCGAATACTCAGAAGAAACACCCATTCAGCCAGCGCCATCCCCGGCCCCTTTTATGAAGCAGGCAACCAGACAGCGTTAGGACAGTCTTGCCCTGAAGGAAAAGCGGGCTCACTCTCTGTGCTGCGGTGCGAGTCTGGAACAGACCCCAAGAATGTCTTGATGACTGTCACCAAAGCTGGTTTCTGGCGAGTACTGCCACACACAGACACACACAGGCGACCGTGCCTCCTGGAGGACACACTGGCTAAGTAATGCCTTCAGCCAGCATTTGCTGTGAGCCACCATCCATCCATCCATGCCCCTGGCGGGATCAGGTGACTTCAGCAAGCCCTTTGCTGCATGCTTGTCGTGCTTCCGACACGGTGGAGGAAGACAGAAGAAAGCGAGGCATGTCTCAGTCGCCATGGGCCCCGAGGCAGGAGAGAGCCGGCCACTTGCTCCCCATTGCTGCCACTGCAGACCAGTGGGAAACCTTCAGCCTCTCCCTCAGGGTCTCCTTCACCTAGCCTTAATGACAGCCGGCCTTCTTGCTTTGAGTGTAGATTTAAATTGTGCACATCACTGAGATTTTTGGGAATTAGATAATCCTTTTCGTCAGGGGTTGGCAGTGGCTATGGTTTGGGAAGACTAAAAGAAGTCCTTAGAAAGGCTTGTGTGTCCCATTAGCTGTACAGGAGTTGGCAGAGTCCCTTTGGATGTGTGAGTTGTGTTCCAGCTACCAAAAGAGCCCCCTGCTGTGCAATGCCACCGTGTACACAGACATGGAAGCCCAGCTGCAGCCCCGTGGAAACACACTGAACAACTTCACTGCTTGGCTAGCCCGCATGCTGAGAAGACGTCAACTTACGGAGAGCCCTGGAGGCCCACTGTCTCATTTTACAGAGGAGGGGCCTGAGACCCAGAGCAGATATAGAACTTCACCTTCTTTTCCCATCCCCTGCCCACCAAGTCATGGCCAAGTCCAAACTCTAGATTCAAACTGTCCCTCTCCTTTCCATCTCTGTGTATTTTTGATAACTCAGCCACTGGCCACATCTTTTATTTTCCTCTCATCACCCTGATTATTCCCTGTTTAATTAAAATTTGTTTCAGCTAATAGGCCTTAAATTAGTATTTTCAAATATTGACATCTACAGGACCCTCATTCATTATTTCTGAAAGCTCTAGGGCTAATTGCTTTATCACTCACCAATTAATTACTCAGTCACTGGACAGGTAGCCATTGCCCCAGAACATGGGATGAACATGCTCACAGGTAAGCAAAGCCTCACAAATGATAGATGCATACAAACATACATGAGCACATGTGCACACAAATGCACACACACAGAGACACGCCAGACACTTTCCCCAATAAAAGTCAGGCCTAGGAGGGACTGGTTTGAACGTGTTGGGGGACCAAGAGGAAAGCTAACCACTGCACTGGGGGAAAGGGACCAAAGCCACCCTGAAAACTCACCTACCCTGAGAACTCCAGGACTGCGCTCTCATGGTCTCCTTCCTCTTTACTTTCCTTTCAGTGCCCAGGAAACAGCAACACAGGAGACAGCCAGGGCTGAGGGTCCCAAGAATGGGGAGCTAGAGCTAGTGACCCAGACCTTGAGAAGGATGCACTGAGAGAGTGAAGCATCCACTGAGAGGGGAGCCAAAAGCAGGAGGAGCTGAGACTGAGGTCAGAGAAGGGGATGCAGCAAGAGAGAGGACAGTACAATCAGGGTTGCTAGGTGCAACAGGGAAGGCACTGAGGGTCAGGCCTCGGTTGGCGTCCCTCCAACACGGGTGACTGTGTGAGATCCTGAGGTCCCCTAGGAAACTAGCTGCAGATACCTGCAGATCTAGGAACGGTGTGGAACAGCCCACAGAGAAAATCTCTAGTGCCACCCTGGGAGAAGCCAGGTTTGGGAAGGAGGTGTCTGTCCAACATGGTCCCCTATGCTATTTCCCACTTGGCCTATTGAGACCTTTAAAGAAAATGATCATGTGTTCAGAATGCCACCCAGCATCCCGCAACCCTTAACCCAGGCAGGTGATCCTGAGTAGCTGCTTTGTGCTGGAGGAGGTAAGCCCAACTTCCAGCTGCTGGAAGAAGGAGGCCTCACAAGGGCAAGGCTCTTCTTCCCCAGACTCCTGCCGAAATTGGGCTCTGGGCTCCCAGTTTCCCTATCTGTCCCCTGCTGTTACCAAGCCCCTGCCCAAGACTGAGCCTCTACTCTCCAGAGTGGGCAGCACTGAGGGGGTTGGGGCTGGCACAGCCCCCCTCGCAGGCACCTCTGCTCCCTGCAGGCAGTTTTTTTCTCCCCTACTTCTTGTAAACAGTCTGGAGTGATTGGGATTAAAGTCTCTGCAAGTTGCTGGTATCGCTTTTCGCTTTTCGGGAGAGCTGAGTAATCCATGGGGATTAAAGAAGCAGCCGTGTTCATCTCCCACAAATGAATATCTGTCAGAGGCATTGACCTGTTAAAATAATGAATTTAATGTGCAGCAAACCGCACACGGTGGCGACACAATACGGCCCAGCAAATTGTTTTCCACGTGTTCTAATGAGACTTTTAAGGAGACAGGGCCCCACGGTCAGGTGGTCCCTCCCCCAGACCCTCCCCCCACCCCCGCTGTCCACTCCCCTGCCCCGCACCGAGGTGCTTGGTCCCCTTATCTGAGGGAGCAAGGGGGTGGGTGCCGTAAAACTGATCAACCCTGCCCTGACCCACCCCGAAGGCCATCGTCCAACCCAGTTTTCTGCAGGTTTATCGGTGGCTTTGTGGGTCACCATGGCTTCTTCTAAGGGCTCCCCCACAGCTCGGCCCCTAGGTGGCCCCTCTGTGCCCTGGGCCCCTCTTCAAGACAGTCTACCAAGTACCCCCCTCCAAGCCCTGTGCCCACACAGTCCACACCCACCACCAAATCTTAGGACGAAAGCTGGGTGCTGGAAAGACAGGCTCCAGGACCATGCTGTCTTTTTGCATAAGGGGAAACTGAGGCCCAGAGAGGGCACCTATCTTATCTTCAGCTTCCCAGAGTTTCTGCAGCCAAGAACCAACATCCCAAACGGCGGCACCTGCCCAGTGCTGTCTCCTCCCTCCCCTTTCTGGGGACACTGAACATGGTGGCATGAGCAGGCAGCAAGGCTCTCACGATGGCAGAATCCTGGGGCCAAACTTAAGAGTGAGAGGAAGAGGAGGCAAGAGTGGGAGCCTGCCTCCCCACCCCATGCTTGGGGCAGGTCCAGCTAGGAACGGAGGGACTGGCCTCTGCTGTCGGGGTGCAGGCCCATAGTCAGAGTCGGGACCACATTGACCCGAGGACAGGGGTGGGGGCAGGGGCTGTGTCCGGTTCCAACCCCACCATCACAGCCAATGGATCTTCAGCCCCTCCATCCTTTGGCCATGATAACATTGGGGGAAGCCCTTACTCCTTCCCAGTTCCCTCTCTGGTACCTCCAGCACCTGAAGAACCAGTGTAGGGCCCAAGAGTCCCTGCCACATGTAGCCCTCAGTTGTCACCTGCTCATCTTCCAGGATGTGCCTAGCCAGCTGGTGAGGGTGGTGGTAAACCAGCCTTAACTTTTGCAAATGCAAATGGTCAAGCCTGTGCCAGGAGAGCTGGTTTCTGCCTCTAGAACTCTCCCGAGGAGCACGCCCTTTTCTCTCTGTGATCTCCATGAGGGCTTCCCTCCCCGAGGAGAACCCAGAACCTGTTCTAATGAGGAGGCTATGAGATGTATTCAGACAACTTGGTGGAAAGACAAGGCACTTTTCTGGTGGCCTTCTTTCCTTCCTTTCTTTCTTTTTCTTTACCTTGTGTTTTTTAAAGAAATCTCTTGATTATAAAATTGCCTGGTTTCAGGTTTTCTATGATGTAACAATAAATCCAGAGTTGGGTGGGCACCTAGGCAGTAGGAAGAGTTTCGAAGGAGCTGCTTCTCAGAGCCCCCTCTTTCCTCCTTGCTGGGGCCAGTTTCCCATCTGGAACAGACCGAGTTGGGAGAGGTGGGATTGGAACCTGGACAGGCCTTGACAGCTGCTTATTTCACAGCAGAGACATGATGGACGTGCGCCTGACATCCCCATGTTGGCAGGAAGGGCTGCGATCCTGCCCCCAGCCCATGCACATGGCCCGGTGGCATGGTGGTCCCAGGGCGCAGACATGGCCAAGCACCTCCAGGGGACGGGAAACCCAGATATTAGAAGTTGTTTCTGCCCTCTGGATCCCACAGTCTGCCTGGGAGCCCTGCATTCACATACAACAATGGGGGCCATGACAAAGGAGGATGTGACTGAATGTCCAAAGAAGGGCACAGAGCCAAACACGTCTGAAGCAGAGGCAGGTTGGGTCACTGCCAGTGGAGGCCATGTGGGGAGAGGGGGGGAAGGCAGCCGGAGAGCCAGCACGGCGGGGGCATGTGGGGTCAGGGAGCGAGAGGAGCATCTGGAGCCTGCATGGGGAGTTTGGCCCTCGTTCTGCAGCCAAAATGCCAGAGGTGCAGGAAAGGGCAGGGAGAGGGGACCACCAAAGCAGGGTGGGGGAAACCCAGGTAACCTGAGGGAAGGGCAGCGGCACTGCCTCTGCCTCTGGGCCCCTCGTCCACAGAGACAAGAGACTGGTCCCCAGGGTAGCCTCAGCATTGCTCCTAGGCTGCCAGGCAGCCGACCTGACCCTGCAGCACAACCACACAAGCCCTTAGAGACCCCTTGGGGTGGATCACTTGTGCTTTTGCTAACAGCAGCTCAGTGGGCCTGAAGTAAGCAGTGGTTCTGGAGTTGGGCCCTCCGCGGCCAGCACTCTCTGCCTTGGAGTCACGGCCCCTCCTTCGACTTCCCCAGTGTTGTCAGCAATCCCAGTAATGGCTTGAGACCCTTTTCCATCCCCTTCTTCTGCCACCCCTTCTAGACTGCCCTCCTCCTTGAACCCCCCATGACAACCCACTGCTCCTTGGCTCAGCATGCCTGTGCCCAAGCTTGCCAGATCTTGTCACTCCAGGTAAAGTCTGTCATCAAATGCTATATAGGCTTACTAGGTTCAAGGTCAAGAGCAGCTTATTGTGAGGCTAAAGAAGCTACCAGCAAATCCAACCCTTATAGGAATATTGGAGGAGAACTAAATTATCCCACATGCATTGAGTAGGAGGGTGTCTCAATAGGCCAGGCAGCATCAGTCCTGGAGGGCTTCTTGGAGGAGGAGACCTCTATCCAGGACTTAGGATGGTGGAGAAGAGAGACGACTCAGAGTGTAGGAGGAGATGACACGATATGGTCAGCCTGGCCTAAGCAGAAGGCAGGTGGGAACATCATGTGAACCCCCAGTAAAGAGCTGTGAGCCCTTCTGCCACAGCCCGTGTCCCCAAAGCCTCCTGAAGGTTGTAAGTGGAAATGAGAGCCAGGGGGACGGGCAGCCTCCTCCCCTTTCCCAGAGGGTGTAGGGAGGAGCGAGGGGGTGGCCTCAGGGAATGGAGCCATGGATGGCACCAGGACTTTGAGTACCTTGGTTGTTTGTGCTTCTCACTAGAACAGCTTCACCCCACCTCCCCTCCCTGGGTCTGCCCCCCGAGTTTAGGGGAAAAGAACAAGGCCACGGGTATGTGTGCCAGCAACATGGGAAGAGGGGGGAGGCAACCACCCTGCTCTCTGCCAGAGCAAGTCAAGGAGCGCCAGTCGGGCCCACCTCCCCTCTGCCCATGCCCTTCCTGCTGTCAGCAATCTCTGAACACCCCACCTCCTGCCCACCTCCTCCAAGCAGCCTTCCCATCCCATTCTGGCCCCACAGGTGTGTCCTTCCTCGGAAAGCCAGTCTTCCTTGGAGTCTGCTCCACCAGGGCCTGAGGACTTCCTTTTGACCCCTCAGTGGAGGTGTTTCAGGAGGAAGCACTGTGCAGCCCACACCAACCCGGCTGAGCCAAGGACCGAGCCCCCCCATGTCTGTTTCCTTTGCCCACAGCCCACCCTCCTGGAACTCTCAGCCCTGCTCTGGGGTGTTTCATCTGCTTGGTGGCGGGATTGTAGGGGTGGGAGGAGGGACTGCCCAGCATCCAGGGAGCCCAGGCCACTCCTGCACCCAAGCAAGAGGGAGCATGGCTTGGAAAACGAGACGGTGGGTTGGACATGGTATGGGACCTCTGAAGAGGTAGCAGAGGCCTAGGGAGGGACTGTCCTCAGTGGAAACTTGGTGCTGGAGCACAGGCCGTCGTTTCCCCTGGAGGCATAAGGCCAGGGACAATGAGAAAATCAGGAAGGGGTGGTCTGTCCAGTTTCCTTGGTAAAACATGGCAAGATTCAGCTTCACTGTGGCTACAAACGTAACCACTGTCATTGCACAAAAGCAGTGTCCTGTAAACACCACGCTCCTCCTAACTCAAACTTTCGTGTGCATTGCGCACACACACTCACCTGCTCACACACACACACTCAAGCAAATGCATTCACACCACTCCCTCCCACACACGACACATACTTTCACCCTCTCACGTTCTTCCCTCCTCCTGGCTCGCTGGCTCCTCTTCCGCTGCCCCCACTCATTCCTGACACTCTCAGGGCTGGCTTTGCCTTTTGAGGGTGGTATTTAATTAGGGCAGGGGCTTGGAATCAATGTTGCAAAGAGTATGAGAAGAGAGCTGGTAAGCCACCAAGTCCTCCTTCCTCTCTGATAAATACACCGCTTGTTTCACCTGAAGCCTGCACTGAGCAGGAAAAAGGCAGCTGTTGAAACTTAATGGGCCAGAAGAGTAGTCACTGCCCCTGCCATCATCCCCGGGCTTCCAGCCCCTCCACTCACAGATGGAGGGGCAGAGACTAAAAGTGCCGAGCAGGGCCTGGAGTCCACTCCCTGCTCATGCCCTGGCCCTTTCTGGGATCTTGGGGAAATGACCATACCCCTAGCTTCAGTTTCCTCATCTGTCTAATGGACGTAATAAATTGTTGCCCACAGCGTGGCAGCTGAGTGGTGTCTATTATAGCGAGAGGGATTTGAGTTAGACGCAGAGGAGTGGCTTTTGAAAATGAGAGTTCTCAAGGTCAAGGATCCAGGAATATCTTATTTCTGTATTTGTGCATGTCCTGCCGCCTTCTAAAAAGGCAGCAGTATGGGTGACGGGAGGGAGGCGTGAGGATTGCCTTCTGTCCCGTGCAGAGGAGGAGGCCATGCTGACGGAGGAAGGCTTGACTTGCTCTCAGCTGTTTGACAGCTCCCGGTTGACAGGCTGCTACATGACCGTCCTGAGGTTGCTGGACCGGCCATTGGCACGACAGTCCCCTTTTCTACAGAGAGAACAAAGGTCCAGCTCAGCCACCCTCTCATCTGAGTTTCCAATCCATTGATCACTCTGTGGGGTCCGCTGCATCCCTACTATGTGCTCGGGCCACAGGGACTTAGGAGAAGGGGGCATGAGGCTGCAGATGCAGGCGGCCAGTCCCGGTCTCGCTGGGGAGACATGACTCACACATGACACAATCAGAGAGCAGGAGGGGCACCGTTAATCAGAGGAGAGGGCTGGGGTGGACGTGGTTAAAGACGCTAGCTCTGTGTGGGCCTCTGCACTCACCAAGGCCACAGGGAGCCCGTGGTCCCCAAGCCAGGCCAGCCAGAGCACGGAGGTGGGGAGGATGGACATGCACAGGGGTTGGTTTCCAGAGTCTGAACCGAACAAGTCCTGCCTCAGAGCCTGTGCTCGGCTTACAGCCACCTCCCCACCCCCCAGCCTCATTGTGTGCTTCTGTCCAACCCCTCTGAACTTGACTTTCACCTCCACAAACTGGGCGGGCTGATCCTTGCCTGCCCCGCTCGCTCGTGGGTTACAAAACCCTCGGGAGATTGTGGGCGTGCCTGTGCCCTACGAGGGCTGGGGCCAAAGGCCGGAAGGTTGGAACTGAAGCTCCTGCAGAGCCTACACTTGGGTCAAATGGTGGAGAAGGAAAGAACAGAAAGAAGGGGTGCAGGGGAACTCTGGCTAAGAGACCTGGAATATCCCAAGTTAAAGCCAAGTTCTCACTTGAGTTAGACCAGAGTTGGGCAATAAGATGTGGCATCAGGCTCTTCCTGGGGAAAACAGGGCAATTTGTTCCCTCACCAGCCCCCAGATGGTTGAGGCTCCTGGGTAGACCAGGAGGCAGTTTGGGGACCTAGGAGGGGGGACTCTGACAGTAGGGAGCAGTACCAGAGGTGCAGTTCTGCCAGTCATTGGTGGATGAACCTGGCTTGCATTTTTGTGCCCAGAAAATTCTCTTCATGGGATTCCTGAAGCTCGATGCTCTCACTGTTTGGAGAAGTAATTACAGCACTCATCTCTTGTTCTCCACCAGGAGCCAGGGTCTCCTGAGGGCCCCCCGCCACCCTCCCTACCTCTGGCGGGCAGCCAGGAGGTAGAACCCAGCACCCCCACTCCCCCACCCCCGTATTCCCAGCACACGTCCCACCTCCACTTTGGCTCACACAGTTCCGACCGCTTCCCTTTCTCGCCACCCAGTTCAAGTCCCACCTCCTACACAAAGCCTTTCCTGAGGATCCCCTCCACAGCCAGCGCCCACCAGACACTTAGCCTTCTAAGCCTTCCATCCACTCCCATCCCCTGGGAGGTAAGTGCTGTCACACCCTTTCACCAGATAAGGAAACTGACGCACCGAGCAGTTAAGCAGCCACGAGGCTAAGCGAGAGGTGGGTTTGCTTCCAGGCAGTTGCTCTGGCATCTGCACCATGGCCACCAGGCCATGCTGCCTCTCGCAGCCACCGCTGTCTCTGGGCCCTGCACAAGGGATGCTCCTTCTGTTTGGAGGGGCCCGTGTTCCCCTGCTGCACAGCCTGCGCCTTTCAGTAAAGGCGCTTTCTGTCCATCTGCCCCATCCCAAGCCTCCTAGGGGGATGTCAAAGGCATGTGGTTCCATGTGTGGCTGGAGACAGAAGAGCAGATGACTCACATGATGACGAGATGCCGCTGCCAGATGCTGGAGTGGCCGTTTTGTGAGTCCTTTGCAGAGCATGCCCCTCCCGCAGACCCCGTGCTGTGCCCACACTGGGCTCCGTTCCTCCCCGCCCCCGCCCCAAGAGCTTTGCTGAGACATCATCACTGCCTGAGGCCAAGGGAGGAACAGATGGGCGTTGAACCCAGGCAGGATGTTTCTGCCTTTGTCTTTAAAATAATCCTTCCGGGATCCTGCCAGTGTAGACCCCCCTGTCCCTTCTCTGGCTCTTCTGGTTTGAGTACCTGAGGGTTTTCCCAAGGGTTTTAATGTCTTTACACAGCCCTCACCAGCCTGCAGGGGGAGGGGCCCAGGCCAACCCGGACACCAGGGGGGTCACACATAAGTGTTCTGGGCCCACACAGCCCCTTCACGCCCCCTCCCCACTGGCCACACCCAATGAGGCCTCCAAACTCGCTCTCTCCCTGACCCCCTCCTCCAGGCAGGGGAGGATGGGCGCTCCATCCCTCTTCCAGGCATGCGGTGAACCTTTCCCGTCCTGATGTCTGTGCTTTCTAACTCCCAAACAGCCCTGAAAGGTGTCTGGTGTGAGGTTTCTCTGGGATCACAGACCTCAACCCGGGCCCCATCTCCTCTGCCCATTTTCCTGACTCACTGGGTAGAACGTTCGAGAAGGACAAAACCCCTCTCCCATACATCTTTCTTGAATTGTGGCCACGAAGATACATGTGGAATCATTTTAATGAAATGCAGTTTCGTCACTTAAAGTGAAATTTATTTATAAATCCATATAATCAAACACTGAAAAGTGAAACCGATATTGATTAACGAGTAGCCTATAAGGTCCGTGACGCTGACCGAGCCCCTCCCTCCTGAGCGCTCGGCTCTGTCCTGGGTGCTGAAGAAATTAAGAGGAACAGGGCGGGGTCCTGCCCTTGAGGGAGGCAGGGCCCTACAATCCCATGAGCTCACCACTGGACCCCTGACCTTAGGGACACCAGAAAAAGTCAGCTAAGGATTCCAGAAGGAACTGCTGAGTGCACCTTAACTTTTGTCCAAGAGCATTCCCCTGCAAGGGTCCACGGGCTCGCTGACAGCAGGTGCCCGCACCATGATGTGAGATCAACATGAGAGGGGCTATGTGCCTTTGGCAAGTTACTGAATCTCCCTGGACATTCCTTTCCTCTCCAAAATGACTGATAAGGGATCCTCTTCCGGTTGACGGTATTTTTTTGTTATCCTCACAGCAACTCCACAAAGCAGGAAGAGTATATGTTACCATGCCATTTTAAATTTTGTAAATGTAGAAAATGTAAGAAAGACCAAGTAACATGACCCAAATCTTCTGGCTCCTTCTTCACTGCTCTTTCCAGGGTCTGGTTAGATGATCTCCAAAGTCTCTTCCAGTCTGAAAATTCTCTGACTTAGAGGGATTGGGGCAGAGCTAGGTAAGGACCCCCAGCCTGGAAGGCCCCTGAAATGATGCTGGGGCTCAGAAGGGGCCAGGGTGGTCCCTGGGAGAGAGCAGTGCCTCCAGTGAGACAGCTCCCAGAGCGAGCAACCCAGATGTGCTGAGTGCTCTGGGTTTTATGACGGCGTAAATCAGACCTGCCCGTACTTGACCAAGGTTGAAATCTCTGTGCCGCACAGTAATTAGATTTTTCGACAATGTTCCCCTCTGGTTTATTTATCCAATGGTAATTACCACCAGCAGAGCTGGGCACTGGGGCTGCTTGCCTTCCCCAACTACACGGTTACCTAATGTGGTCCTGCTATGTAAGGGGCGAAGAGAGGTGGGAGGGGACACAGGCTGCTTTCGCTTTGAAGGAGAGGGGAATTCATTTTCATGGTGCCCCTGATTGGTGGCACTTCCAGGGGGTCAGACCAACGAGGGAGCGGGCAGGTGCTGGCCTTCACCCTTGAGGGTAAGGAGCCAAGAATTCAGGAACTTGGGCCCTGGATGATCCCAAAACATCCTTCAGACCCATCCGTTCTCAACCACAAGATTGAAGGCAAGCAGATGGGAGTTTGTACCCTGCCCTTCTCAGGTCTGGGCTCTGAGCAGTCTTCACAGGAAGGCTGGAGTGGCTGAGAATAGCATCAGACTGAGCCCCATGGGGCATGTGAAAATGACATCTGTAGCCCTCTCCCAGTGACCCTGCCTCTCTCCTGTTTGGGCTCTGGGGCAGTAAGTGTTTTGAGATTTCAGACACTGTAAGATGCACTTAAGTAAGTCATAGGTCACTGGGAACCAGCCCTACAGGCTGCCAGCAGGAGTTGGCACCCATTGGCCAACAATGGGTCTTCCCTGGGGCCCACTGTGGTTTGCTCTGGTGAGGGGTCCTGGGCCTGTGGAAAAGGGAAATGAGGTCAGGGAAATAAGCAGGCAGAAGAGTGGAAGGGCGGGGAAATATCTAGCACTCTGTCTCTGGGCTGCCAGCTGGAAGGGAGTTGTGGCCTCGGGGAAGGGAATGGTTGGAAGTGACAGCCATTCTCTCCCCTTCATTGCCGATGGAAGCACATGTTTACCCCAAGATCCAGCTCCCACCCTGCCCTGCCTGCTCCCCTCGGAGCCCAGTCAGCAAGTTCTCTGCCCATAAACTACACCCAAAAGCTGCAGCTTGGCAGGTTCACCAAGATTTATGGACAACCACACAGGACACCAAGAGACCTCCTTCTTTATTTTCTTTTTCTTTCTTTCATTCATCTTCTTTCTTCCTCCCTTTCTTCTTCTTTCTTTTTTTTTTCCCTTCTCATTCTTTTCTCATTCTTCCACCTCCCTTCTCTTTCCTTTCCTTTTCTCTCTCTCTCTCCCATCCTTCTTTTACATTCCTTCTCATCCTCCTTCTTTTCCTCCTCCCTTCTCCATTCCCAAGGGAAACACTGCAACCCCTAGCATTTGCACCTGCCTTGCTTCTGAACTTACCTGGTTTCAGAACTGTGAGTTTCTGCCTTCTCAGAACCAGTAAGACAAGGAATGTGCAGAATGAGGGGAAAGAGATGGACAGGGGAAAGAGAGGGAAAGGCTGCAGCCCTTTAACGGGGCCTGGGCATGCTGCAGTCCCACAGCCCCTCAGCTGCCTGAGCACCTCTTGAAGGACCAGCCCAGGACTTGGAGCAGGGACAAGACTGAGGGGTCTCCCAGGCTGGCTATGCCATGTGCCTAAGGACACCCCGAGCTCTCTTTTTAAAAGCTGACTCCAAGGCACCAGGTCCAGAGTTCTGGTTCTATAAGTCTGGGGTGGGAGTTCAGAATCTCCCTTTTCAAAGAGTAGACTAGGTGATATGAAGCTAGTGGTCTTTAAGGAATATTGGACTAAGGAGATGAGATAGTCTCAGGAAAACTGTGTGCAGTGAAGTGTGTCTCCACCTCAAGCTAAGGGCTGGGGAGTTTCAGCATAAGTGCTGGAAGGCAGGAGAAGCAGAAGGGTTCCTGGAGGTGGAGGGCTTGAGCTTGAGTTTTGATGGTTGGGAGGGTTTGCATAGGTTGTCAGAAGAGGAAGGATTACAGGCAATAGCAAATTATGTGAGTCAGATACTACAAATGGCAAGCAATAAATTCAATGGATGGATGGATGGATGGATGGATGACCCCAATTGGTCCCAAGAGACCACCAGGCTCTGCAATGCTTTGACATATTGGGTGTCCGTGGTTTCAGCCGGGCTTCTGAGGAGCATGACATTCCTCAACCAGACCTCTCACTCACCCACTTGCCACCACCCTTAGCTGTCCTTCCACATTCTAGAAGAGACCAAATGAGGGAATGAAGGTTAAATCTAGTTACTTTCCCTTCTCTACCCCACCTTAGGCCCAACATACAGAGGAGAGTTAAGTGACAGAGCCTCATTCTCCTGTATGAATTAATAATTGATTCGGTAACAAATCACTAATATTGCAGTAGTGGTGGTGAATAAGGTAATGAACGAGTTCTGTCCAGGGAGTGTCGTGTTGTGAGGATTCAGCTGAAATTATTCATAAACGTGCTACTTTTCCTCATCTCCAACTGCTGCTAGTTTAGCTCCTCTTTTTAATCTTCCCAACCTGTCACATTCGATGGTGGAAATCGTCAGGCTCCATATACAGCAGAATATTAAGGGGGAACTGCCAAGGTATTATGTCAAATTTCAGTAGGTAATAGAAACAAAGTGCTTGCAGACCCTTTCCCACTTCTCTTGAAGTTTAAAAAAACAAGACTTTTAAAAAACTTTCTGAACAGGGTCCTTGCCCCATCACCAGGGAAGAAGACAACCCCACAGCAAGGATATGGGTTGTGGCCCCGATTTTGCCACAAACTTGCTGTGTGACTTTGAGCCAGACACTCAACCATCCTGGACCAAGATCCCTGTCTCTGAAAGGGAGGCAATAGTGTGTCTCTGCCTTTATACTAGGGCTAATGAAAGGACTGTAGAGGTGGACGGGGTTGGGAGGGTGGGGGTCTATACTCTAGAACATTGCCAGGAGGTCGTGATTTGCTCTACTCCTGCCCCCTGCTTGTTCACTGCACACCAGCTGAGTGAGGTGAGTCACTATTCTCCAAGCATCCCTTCCATGTGCCCACCACTGGGAGGGCACTTCCTTGCCCTCTCACCCTCTTTGTTTCCTCCCCTTTCAGTCTTGCCCATCCAGCCCTCTTTGCTCAGCTCAAAGACCAATTCTGTCATGAAATTGTTCCCAATCCTGCCTGCCAGACACATTTTCCCTCCCTCCACTCCCTCTGAAGAGCACTCTGGCCCTTTCTTAAACTGCTGTTCTCTACACACCATCTTCCCTAGAAGTCTGCACCCGCCTCAAGAATGGAAGCCATTTTCTACATCTTTGAAGCTAGGAAGAAAGAAAGATACATTTGTAGAGTGAATCCATTGGTAGATAGATGGATGGATGGATGGATGGATGGATGGATGGATGAATAAGAACTTGAAACTTGCATCATAATGTTTGAAGTCACCACGCCTCAAAGTTTATCTTTGCTGTGGAGAAGTATCAATGACCCATCACTGAATGTTCTTGGAAGAGGATGACAGTCATCAGACTATTTAGAGAGTGGAGATCACAGTATCACAGCTGACAGGCCCTTCAGATGGGCCTTCTGGAGGCCTTAGTGTGGCCCCTCACCATGCAAAGGAGAGCTAGGACACAGAAATTGGAGATACTTAGCCCTGCTACAAAGCTGGTCAGAGGCAGGGCCAGATCTTGGGTCTCCAGACCACCAACTTGTTTTTCTTGCTCCACACCAGAAGGCATCACATGTGAGGGAAGATTATGGGCCCCTTAAAGAGATGGAATGGGTATCTGGAAAACTGTGGGATTTGACCGGGAAGGAAGCACTTGTCCCAAGGAGTTGATGCTAATTCTACCAAGACATAAAAGAGTGAAGGGCCCTGACAACCTCAGCTGGGAAAGAACATTCCCATAGCTAGCCCATAGGGTCATCTGAATTGGGGAATTGGGAGCCCAGACTGAAGACGGACTGCAAATGGGGGAATGCCCAGATCAGATGCCATAGGTGTGAAGGGGCATGGAGGATTAGGTGTAAGGATAGTTTTGTTTCCCCAGTTGGGTCCACCTGTCGCCAGTCTTTCGATGTGAATGCATTCCAGTCAAATACAAGCTTCCCCACACACCCACAGCATACCCTTTCACAGCCTTAACCACAAACTGAAAACGCAGAGCCCTAGGAACAAAAGCTGACACCCCACCTCCTCACATGCACGATGCTTCCTGACATAGGTGAACATACCTGCAGACACCCACACATACCCACATCAACAAATGCAGAAGTGCCCCCAATAAAGCACACATGGCAACATGTATGTGTACATGTTGTACAGATACAAAGAAACATGCACGCTCATCCAAGCCTTCATTCTGAGTAAGTTATTAAAAATGTAGACATCGCTGGCTCCCAGGGTCAATATGTTGTTTTTAAATTTAAACATGAATTTCCATTTCATTGAGCCTCCAGGGCTAACAAGATGTGCTGTGACAGGAGCAGCTAGCTGGAAAAGGCATGATTGAGGAGTGAGCCAATAATGTGTGCGCACAGCCTGGGCTGGGAGGGAGACCCCCTTGACTCAGCCCCCACTGCCTGGCTTGAGTGCCACAGGTTCTGACACAGATTCTGACCCAGTTGACCAACCCATGTTTCCAAAGCAAAGAGAACAGAGTAGGATAGAAAAAGTGACATCTATCTATCCATCCATCCATCCCTCCTTAAGAATTCTATGAGAACCCAGCCCTGGAGTGAGGGCTATGGAAGTGATGGCAAGAAGAAAAATGCTGTCCCTTCCCCATGGAAGTTTCCACTCTGATTAGGATGATAAAATGTATGTCTTAGTGAACTCCAGCCTGGCCCTTCTGTGGACTCCAACACCCCTCGATGTTCCCAGATAGCACTAGACACTGCAGTTTATAACCATGACATTAACAATCTCCCCCACCCGGCTGTAAGTTCTGTGAAAGATGGCTTCATATCTGTCTTGTCTGACAATGGACCCTCAGCACACAGCACATAGTAGGTGTTCAATAAACATTGCGTGAACTTGTATGGAATTGAATTGAAATCCTGAAGGCAGACTCAATGGCTGTATATGATTTTGCTCTTCTTATTCCCCAGCACCTGGCTGGCAGTGGTGCATATGGTTGACCAGTAGTACGGGAATAAATGACTGAATGAATGAGTAAGCAAATTAAAGAAAATTAACACACAGCAGAGAAGAGGGTACTGAGTAGTCAGGACACGTTTCATGGAGGAGGTGGACAGAAGAAGTTACTCTCATGTCATGCAGATTCTGGATCCTACAGTTACCCACATAAGACAGTGACTGCAGGGGAATTCCTGGGTCGAGCTTCTGGAGAGGGAAGCATGATCACCCACTGCTGAACTGGTCCTTGGAAGGTCAATCTAGGCTGTTCCCCTATCCAGCCCAGCCTCAACTCCTCCTGTCTCCAGCTGTCCGTCTCTATAAGCTGCTGAACTCTGACCCAAGGAGAACTATGTCTGGGTGTTTGTTGCTCTCTGGGATTTCAAAGGCCTTTGACTTGGCGGTAAGCTCTGTAGGATTTTTGGAATCTTAAGCGTCTAAAATGCCCATCAATACCTAAAGGTCTTCACCCACTGAAGAGGTTGGAGTAAGAAGGAGGGAGCAGTGGAGACCCTTGTGGACAGGGCTTCCTGGGGATGGTTTGGCCAAAGCTAGGCTTCCATTCTCCCCCTTCTTGTCACATACACATACACACTCACCCACAAATACAAGACAAGTAATTGGGAACCAGGAACCATTGGGCAACATGGTAGGTATCAGGTTCTCTCAGGCTCACACAGCCTCACAAATGCAGTCACATGCAACACAAACACACACAGACCTCACACACATACATTTAGTCTTCCCCTTGCTTCTGGATTTCTGAACTCAAAATAAATTTCAAGACTCTTCCCTTAAATTCAGGCCACTTGTTTTCTACCTCTGGGAAAACAGAATCTTTCCATCACTGTGGAGCTAATGGAAGCCAGAACTCCAGGAACAAAAGAGTAGCACTTCTGGAGGTCAGCTGAAAAGACCCCTGGCTGGGGATTTCACAAGCACAAGTCCACCTCTGGTGGCTTTGTATCTGCACCCATAAGAGGGTGTGTACTTAACTTATGCACAACCTAATTCACTCAGTCATGCAAACACGGCGCATTCAAATGCAATTGCTGGACACACACCTAGCCTTCACACACCCCATTCACAGTCACACACATACACACACGTATGCTCATGCCAAAGCTGTACATGGACCTGTGTGCAAGGACATGGCTCCTCCCAGCACTCACGTGTACAGAAACAAGCTGGCACACACGTGTCATAAGCACACAGGCATGATGTCAGGTCCCATGGGTTTGTCAGCCTGAGGTCCTGGCAGCACAGCCCAGGGTGGGCCAGAATGCAGGGGCTGCCCACATTTGCTTCCAGTTCCAAATCTTCATGTGCCCAGGAACAGAGACCTGGGCCTCTGGCCCTTTAAACATCCATTTAAAGTCTCGTCTCTCAAATAATTCAGCAGAGGCATCAGCCAAAAGGTCACACTCTCCTTTCCCTGTCTTCAGGAGCAGAAGAAGGAAGGAGACAGGGGAGAGTAGATTAATTGGACCTGGAACACAAGCCA
>PVIY010035591.1:0-26151 GCA_004026745.1 Myrmecophaga tridactyla
GTCAAGCCTTTATAGAAACACAGCCACAAAAACCTTTTTTTTTAATTTTATTTTTTTTATTTTTCCATCAGCCCTGACCCCTTGACACCAGGGCAAAAATGAGCGACCTCCACTTTGACCAGGTTCACCTGAGCTGGGGGCCTATTTTTAGTTGTCAGAATTTGTTAATTAATTCCACAATTGGCGTTTGGTTGGGCTCAGCCCCTGCTGCTGTTAAAATCTCTTTCCTTTCCCCTCTGGGAAGCAGCCTGTGGGGGAGGGGCGCCGGCCACCACAGCTTGGGAAACTCATGGTTCTAGAGGTGCTGACAGCTGGTCCACCTGGTCCAGACTGGGGCATGTTGTGTGTCCAGTCACTGACATGGTCCCAGGAGCTGTTCTGCACTGTTCCTGGTTATTTAGTAGCTTTTCTGGAGGATGAACTAAATCTCGCACCTTGCTGTGCTGCCATCTTGGCACCTCCCTGGTCAACTGATTTTTGACAAGGCCCCCAAATCCTCTGAACTTGAACAAAATAGTCTTTTCAATAATTGGGCATGGAAGAACTGGGTATCAATAGCCAAGAGAATGAAAGAGGACCCTTATCTTACACCCTACACAAAAATGAACTCAAAGTGGATTAAATACCTAAACATAAGAATTAGCACCATAAAGCTTCTAGAAGAAAATGTAGGGAAACATCTTCAAGACCTAATAATAGGAGGTAACTTCCTGAACTTTACACTGAAAGCACGAGCAACAAAAGAAAAAATAGATATATAGGAACACCTCAAAACCAAATGCTTCTGCACCTCAAAAGACTTTGCCAAAAGGTGAAGAGGCAGCCAACTCAATGGGAGAAAATACTTGGAAATCACATATCAGACAAAGGTTTAATTTCCTATATATATAAAGAAATCATACAACTTAACAGCAAAAGAACAAAGAATCCAATTATAAAATGGGCTAAAGACATGAATAGGCATTTTTCTGAAGACCAAGTACAGATGGCTCAAAAGCACATCAAGAGATGCTCAATTTCATTGGCTATAAGGGAAATGCAGATCAAGACAACAATGAGATACCACCTCACACCTATAAGAATTGCTATTAAACAAACAGAAACTATAAATGTTGGAGAGGGTGTGGAGAAACTGGGACACTTATGCACTGCTGGTGGCAATGTACAATGGTGCAGCCACTATGGAAGACTGTTTGGCAGTTCCTTAGGAAACTAAATATTGAGTTGCGTTATGACCCAGAAATTTAACTAACTACTTGGTATATACCCAGAGGAGCTGAAAGCAATGACACAAACAGACATTTGCACATCGATGTTCACAGCAGCATTATTCAGAATAGCAAAAGATGGAAACAAACCAAATGCCCATCAACAAATGAGTGGATCAACAGAATGTGGTATATACATATGACAAAATATTATGTGGCAGTGGGACAAAATGACATCCTGAAGCACATGGCAAGATGGATGAGCCTTGACATAATGCTGAGTGAAGTTAGCCATAAACAAAAGGATAGATACTGTATGATTCCATTTTTATGACCAGCATAAAGGTATAATTGGAGTCTTATAATACAGAATATAGGGGATTTAGAGATACTTAGGAGGTAGAGATGGGTGAACTGTTGGCTAATGAGGTTGAACTCCAATGTAAGAGAATAGATAGGAGTTAGGGTGATTCTCTTGTTGGTCTATAAGTAATATTACCATATTGAAGATGAACAAGATTTGAAAGGGGTTGTATAGACCTACATGTCCCACCGATTAACACTAGAAATATGAATTATTTCTTGCAAGAATTACTTCAAAGATATGATTCTTGTACAGAGTGTACAAGACCAGAGTGTATTAAGACCAGGATACAGGGGGAAAACTGCTATTGCATACTCTGAGCTATGTTCAAAAGGAAACCATCAATACTGCCACAGCAACAACAGAGGTCAATAGAGGGGAGAGACAAGAGTTAAGAGGAGGTTTAGATTTCCTATTTGGCGAGGGTGTGTTTATTGGTTTTCTTTCTCTTCGGAACAATGAAATTATCTAAAATTGAGAATGTTGATGAACTGTGGACTTTGGGCCTTCTATATGATGCCCGATGAATGCAGGTGGCTGAAGGACACACTGATGGAGAAGTAGCTTGGCGAATGATGGTGCATACTTATGAACAAAGGTTGTGCTGCTACAAAAAGAAACAAAGTCGTGAGGCGTGCAACAATGTGATTGAACATGTGGGATATTTGGTGAGACAACATAAGCCAGAACAAAAGAACAAGAATGGTATGGTCACCTTTAGAAAAAGTTCATAAGAAAACAGGGGCCTAGATTGTAAGCTTTTAGAGAAGACACATTAAGTCCAGAGTAGTGATTATTATTTCTGGATTTTGAGAGGCCGTTATGTATATATAACCTGATATTTAGAGATAAGAGTGAAGCCAAACAGATTGGGGTTAAAGTAATTCAGAACATAGGAGTTAGGAAGACAGAGTCTATATTTTAGAACCACACATACTCTTTGAGACCAATGGATGAATGGTTTATTTGGTCTGGAATTTTCTGTAGTGCATAATCTAATTCAACCTGTCTGTATAACTCATTTGAACAATTGAAACATAGGGAGCCCAGAATAAGAAAGAGGTCCTTTAATCCTGTATAGATTCTTGTAATGCCTGGATACATCTTACAGTATATTAAGCAGATAACCAAAAAACTATTGGCAAAGTCCCCTGAGGGCTAGGAGAAAAATATGGAACTATTAAACCTTTCCATCAGGGAATCCCCTGATACTGTGTCAAACTTTAGGGACACCTAAATCAATAGGCCATGCCCTCCATCATGAGGCTTACTCTTGTGAAGCTTATATAGGTAGTGAAGAAACTTAGCCTACCTATAGGCATGCCTAAGAGTTACTTCTGGAGGACCTCTGTTGTTGCTTAGATGTGACCTCAGTCTCTAAGTCCAACTCTGAAAGTGAAATCCTCGCCTTCCCCACCATGTGGGACATGACATCCAGGGGTGAAAGTCTCCCTGGTGATGTGGGAGATGACTCCCAGGGATGAATCCAGACCTGGCACCATGGGATCAACAATTCCATCCTGACCAAAAGGGGGAAAAGAAGTGTAATTAATAAAGTATCAGTGGCAAAGAGAGTTGAAATAGAGTCGAGAGGCTGAAGCTTCAAGTAGGCCTTGCTACCTATCATAACCTGCCAACCCACAACCAGGACCATTCTAGCCAATCCTAAAGAACATCTAGGTCAATATATAAGATTTCACAAGGGTTCCATGCAATAGAATGGAACTTTCCAGCAACTACAACCTCCAGATGGGTCCCTGGTCCAGATAAGTCCTGAAACCTAGCCCAGCCTCTCTAGAACATCAGATAGTTCCATCTCCCTACCCCATATTATTGACAGACCCTTCCAATATGAAAAATTTAAAATTGCCCTAGCCCAAACACCCCTAAAGAGACGGATGGAAAGATCAAAGGTGATGGTGGAGTTATACAGAGAAGATAGGATTTAACAAATGAATATGAATGCTGAAGCATTAAATTGATATCTTTTTTAATCTCTGGTATTTTAGAGCAGCTAGAAGTAAATACCTAAAATTGTGAAATTGTAGCCCATGTCAAACTCTGAAATGTGTTCTACAACTAATTGTGATCATGCACTTAGAAATTTATGGTTTTTTTGTATATATGTTATTTTTCACAGAAAACAAGGAAAAAAGCTCATTGTGATGATAAAAAAATATTTAAGCCCTCTAGCCTCCTATATTCTGGAGCAGCTAGAATGAAAAATATGAGAGGATCGTATGGTAGCCCATGACAAACTCTGGGATCTGTCCCTGTAACTACTCGTTGAAGAGTACTTTGAAAACTATTGTCTTTTTATTTCTTTGCTTTGTATATATGTTATACTATAAAATAAGAAAAAGTTAAAAAAAAGAGGTAATTCATGTTAGTATGAATTAAGAATTACTTAATCTTCACAACACTTAGAAGTCAATTTTATTATCTATATTTTTATGGGTAAACACTGGAGTGAATGAAAGCAGTCATAAAAGAACACATATTATATGACTTCATTATATGAAATATGTAGAATAGAAAAATCCATTGAGACAAAATAGATTAGTGGTTTCCTTGGGGCATGGTTTAGTGAGAATGGAGGTGAATGCTAATAGTATGGGTTTTTTTCTAAGGATGGTCAAAATAATATAAAATTAGACTAGTGATTATAATTGTATAATGCTGTGAATATTTAAAAAACTTGAATTGTTCACTCTACATGTGTAAATTGTATGGGATGTGAATACAACTTAAAAAAAAGAAATTTGAAATTTAAAAAGTTCAGAAACCTTTAAAAAGCTGGTAGTTATGAAAAATGTGCCTGTTAAATTTCCTACTATAGAAAGTGTAGTTAACTGAAGCTCCAGCTGCTATACTCTGAAATCCATCATCTTATTTTCATTGACATGCTTTTCATGGTTGTTCCCAGTCAATCACTGAATGCAGCAGGGGAAAATAAGGCAGTATCAAAACCAAGAGATATGGGACTACCGTAGTTGGTGATTTTGACTGAAGAATCCCCACCAACCTTGCCTGAACTTTCCTAGAACTGCAATGCAGTCTGCAACTTTCTTTCCTTTCTTTTGCTTTTATTCACAGGGGTCAATCCTGCGTCACCGTTTGGTAGCTCTTCCAGACTTTCCCAGTTCCTGCCCCATTTTCTTTCAACCATGTTTCCCCCAGTAAATCTCGTATGTCTAATCCTGTTTTGGTGTTTCTTCATGGCAGACCCAGACTAATTCACACAATCATAGATCTAAACATTGGCAGGACCTGGATTTGAACTGAGTGGTGTAATAGGTTCTGTTCTATGCTGCCTAGATTTACCTTCAGGCCTGCTGCAAATGAAGAGAGTCAGTTCATCCAAAGGTCACACTCCTTGCCAAGGCAGCTCCTATCCCAAAACTGGTCTATATGGGAACATGAAGACTTGTATCCCTCATTTCAAGTTGGAAAAACTCTGAGTTACTATTCCAGGTTCAGAGTTCCCCATGGTATCATCCAGTGTCTTTCCCTCAGCTTACATCTAAGGTCATACTGGGGAAATCCCTTTTGACCAACCAACAGAAAAGGAAAGCTCCTAAGCTTGATTCATATATGGGTTGACCCAGAAAGAGGGTAGAAGCTGAAAATAGACTGTAGCTGCACCATAGTCCACCCAGGGGTGGCTTTGACTACCACTGATGAGGGAAAATCCTCCCAATGGAAAAACCTTGAAATAGTTCTGTAACTAGAACAGTTGTGGTGATAGGGATAGAGGATGTGCATGTGCTTAACATATGGGCTTCCACTTATCAAAGCAGATCTAACTACTGCCTCAGCAAATGTCCAACCTGCCAGGGACAGAGACTCCCTTGAGGAGACCAACCAGCCATTAGGTGGCAAACTGGCTACACTGGATCCTTTTCACCTGGAAGGGGCAGTGATTTATTTGGACAGATATCCACACTTATATGTTTGCCTTACTTGTCTGCAGAGATACAGCTAGTACATTGTATTGAGATTTTCTTGAAAATTTTGAGCCATCATAAGGGGTAGGGTCCAGGGGGAATGTCTATCTCTTGACTTGCACATAAGGCCCAGGATTTGTTGTTCCCACATGGGACCTTGCATTAGTTTCCTAAGGCTGTCATGATAAAATACCATGAACTGTGCAATTTAAGACAACAATAATTTATTTTCTCAAAGTTCTTGGGAGTAGAAGGCTGTAATCAGGGTGTCAGCAGGGTTGATGCCTTCCACAGGTGCAGAGGGAGTTTGTTCCATGTCGCCTTCCTAGCTTCTGGTGATTATCAGCAACCTTTGATGTTCCATGACTTATAGCCACTTGACTTCATTTTCTTTCTCTGTCTTTATGTGACCATCTTCCCTCGTGTGTGTGTGTATCTGTAGTCTGTAGCTCCCTCTCCTTATGAGGACAATGGTCATTGGATTTTGGGACCATCCTAATCCAATCTGCTCTCAATTAATGTGATTACAACTTCAAAGATCCTATTTTCAATTAAGGTCACTTTCACAGGTACTAAGAGTTAGGACTTCAACATATCTTTTGAAGGGACACAATTCAACTCACTGTGAACATTATCTATTCTATATTTTTATCATAGGTTAATATGATTGGAAAAATGTCATGGGCCATAAATTATATTTAAATTAGCCCACAAAATCTGAGAGTAGGAAGGTTAGTGTGGATGTGGGATGAATAGTCCGTTGGATTATGGGAACTGCTAATAATTTCCAGAACCTGGAAAAGATCTAGAAGGTAGCAGTAGAAATTATCAAAAATAAAAAAAATAAGATCTAAGGAGAATGTTTAAATTTATGGCTATTTTTAGCATGCAGATCTTTACATGAAAAACTATAGGCAGGACATGAAAGGGGAGGGGGTGTTCTCAGTAACTTCAGAGGTGTAGCTTAGGCTGTGCTGAATGAGTGTGATCCTCTTGTAAACTGTGAAACACCACAAATTTTGGTGTTGCGTATAAAGGAGGAGAAGCAGTTCTTAAAGAAACATCTTTTAAAAGTTGAAGGCTTTTCCATGGACCAGCTGCAGGAGGAAATAAAGAATTTCTGGGGAAATTTAGGATTAGAGAAAAGAAAAAAGCAAAGCATGAGCTATAAATCCAATCTCTTGGCACTTTCCAGTTCATATTCAATTTTTTACTTCAACATCTGAATGGGATTCTGATCTTTAGATTCATTGCACGTAGCATGAAATAACAAAGGTTGATGTGTTTGAGTAGTGGAAAAGCTGAAGGATTAGAGTGGAAGAGTCCCAGGAAGGCTCATCTGAGCTTATAAGAAAATTATCTGTTTTCTAGGGAGAAGGGCCATAGTTTTCGTCAGTTTATTGAAGCTTGCTGTGACTTAAAAAAAAAAGATTAAAAACCACCAATTTAAATGACAATGATCGGAATTATCCTGGGTATAAAAACCCTTCATGATTTAAAAAAAAATTTTATTCTATGATATAACATATTTACGAAGCAAAGAAAGAAATAAAGCAGTAGCTTTCAAAGCACTTTTCAACAAGTAGTTACAGGACAGATCCCAGAGTTTGTCATGGGCCACCATACTATCTTCTCAGATTTTTCCTTCTAGCTGCTCCAGAACATCGGAAGCTTGAAGATATATATATATTTTTTTTAATTTTTATTTTTTATTTTTTCTCAAACCCAAGTTCAGGGGATTCTCCATTTACCTTTGGGTTCAATAAGGAGTCACAAAAAGCAGTGAAAGCTGTTATGTCCATGGTTCTGGCTTATTACGGGGAAAGGATACAGATTAAAATCAGCCAAGTAAGAAGTGTAGACAGAGTTCAAGAGAAGCACCATGTGCAAAACCCCCATAGTCTTCTCCCCATCGAATCAGGATATGTGACAGTATGCATGGGGCATTGTCAGTTGGAAAGCTGACATCTCACAGTAGAATTTTTTATTTTTTTGTGAAAAATGACATATATACAAAAAAGCAATAAATTTCAAAGCGCATCACCACATTAATTGTAGAACAGATTTCAGAGTTTGGTATGGGTTACAATTCCACAATTTTAGGTTTTTACTTCTAGCTGTTCTAAGATACTGGAGACTAAACAAATAATATAATGACTCACCAATCACGCTCGTTTGTTAAACCCTACCTTCTCTGTATAACTCCACCATCACCTTTGATCTTTCTGTCCTACTCTTTAGGGGTATTTGGGCTATGGCCATTCTAACTTTTTCATGTTGGAAGGGGTCATGATTAGGTTTTAATTTGCCTTTCCAGCATTCCACTATATCCCATGCAACTATTTTCTGATGATAATGACCTACTCGTCTTTTGCCTACTGTCTTTCCCTCACCACGCCTCTGCACAGCCATTCCTGCTGTTTGGAATGCCTTTCTCCCTTGTTCCCTTTGGAGACTATCTCCTCATCTTCCAGAGACCCGGATGAGCTGTGTGTCCTGCCCCCTGTACCCCCCCGCCCCCCACCCCCCACAAGTGGTTTTCTTCAGCTCCAGGCAGAGTTGGCTGGGTCTCTTTATACCTCGGCTATATCCCTGATTAACTTGATTTGTTGTAGGCTTGTTTCCTTCAATAGATTGTGAATTCCTTAGTCAAGAAGTGGCTTTATTTTCTTTTTAGACCTAGTGCTCATCATATAACAGGTGACACAATAAATGTCAAAATTATATATAGAAATGAGTAACTCTGGAGGTGGCTGATCAGGTGTTCTCCAACTAAAGTCACCAATAAAGAAAACATTTTTGATAGAAGTATGAGTTGGTTCAGGGAAGATGGTTAAATAAACGTGAAATAAATGTTTAATAACCTTACAGAAAATCTTTGCTACAGAAGTTAAGGCCAAGATAAAAATTTAGCTGTTTCTACTGACAGAGACGCGTCTGGCTTACATCTTGTTTTGCATAATTTTGTGATTCAGTATCCAAATCCCACAAAATGAACAGTTGATAAACTAGTAAAACATTGGACTATGGATGATAAGAAAAAACAAGCATTTCCTTCATGCTACCTTTTCTCAACTGTGTCATCCAGTCAGCTATTTCTATGATGAAGTGATGGTCATATGGAAGGAGAAAGGACAAAATTAAATGTGTTTAAAAGGGGTTGTTTTAGTAGGGGAAGAGCATTCTTTTTTTTAAAATCTCACATGCTTTGGTTATGAAGCAATATTTTTGTTCACAAGCCCATTTACCACATTATTTCCATAAAATAAAACTTCTCTAATTCAGACTAAGTTAAACTACTATAAGAAGGAAATATTATAGGATATTTAAAACAAACATTCAATGTGAGCCTTTTTAGTGCATCATTAAAGGAAACAGAATATAACAAAGCATTTTGATGGAGTAATCCAGTTACTCATGCTTTAATAAATATGTAACTTGTTTTCAAAAAGTATAAGCCTTTTTATGTGCAAATGGCCACTATAAAAGTATTTTAGAATTTATTTCTCACAAGTAGGATTATTGTGGTCTTCTGTCATCTTGTTAACATAATACATTTGTTTATTTTAATATATATTTATTTAAACACGCTTCTTTTATTCATAGATGTGAAAGATATGAACTTCAGTCAATTCAGTTCCAACTATTATGAATTAAAAAAAGAATGTTTATTCAAATGATTGGGTTTTAAAATGTGCTTGTGTTTATTCTAACTCCACTATTTACATTGCATCAACTATTGATGTGTCAGGACAATAAAGAATATGCCTAGAAACATTTTGATTACCAGGATGAGGATTTGACCAGGAGGTTGTCTTATAGTCTAAACAGCATGAGGACCTGTTGGTTTCACCATGGGGAAATCTCTTCTTGTCTGATTTTAAAGGTGAGGACAGAAGGTGTTGAAGGACTTTCTTCCTGTAGTGTGAGCTGATAATGGCATTTCATCTGCTTCTCTGCTCAGGCAGGAGGTTGGAATTAGCAATTTTTTTAGACTTCTTATTTCTTAATATCATATCATGAGTTGACAGATGGATTTCTGTCTGAAATCTTATTTCAACAAAGCAGTCTCCTGCTAGGTAATCTCCTTAGACTGTAATTGATAAGTGAATGAATTTCATTCCCCTCATTTTTAGAGGAGTATGCTACAAGCTATCCACTCCTTCAGTGTGTGGAACACATTTATTCAGTAAATATTTATTGAGTATTTACTATGTGCCAAACATTCTGCTAGGAACTGGGATATAGTAGAGAATAAAAAAGATACTTTCCTTAGTCTCAGTTGGCAAACCAGGATTTGGGTGCAAATACTGTCATATAATATGATTTTTCACATTTATCAAGAATATTTTGACTAAATTTCTGTTCTAGTTGTTCTTTACCTTTTAAGGTAAAAAAGAAGGAGATTTTTGTTAGGTCATAATAGCTTTTATTTTCTCTCTATAAGAAGAGTAGTCAGCATCTCCAGTTAGCTTTTTCAGACCACAGTTTTTCAACTTGGAAAGAGTCACAACTGAGGTCAGAGAAAAATTCCCTTTGAATTTTGAAGGCCAGTTATTACAAATGTGTCTAATAAACCACAGCCCAACGTCTCAGCCCAATCCTTGGGGGTTTACTGCTGATGGTGAGAGAATCTATCGTTATATTTGTTCTCCTTCCACTTGCCAATAATATTGGGGGAGGAAGTTCTGTCTAAAAATTTGATCTGGCTCAAGGGACATGCACACACACACACACATATATACACACACAGAAAACTTCCGTGGTCTTTGTGTAGCTTTGGGCAAAGTTTTCCCAGCAGGTGTTTGGTGGCTCTCTGGGGCTGCATATACTCTTATGTGCCAAGATATTTCTTCCTATTAGCCCTTTGGGAGGCCAGGTGGTGGCCTGGGCAGCCTTTTGCTCTCAGCTACCCAGTGAATTTACATATTTTGCTGTTTGAGTTTATCATCATGTATCATGATGTGATCAAGGTTGGAAAGAACTGTTTTAGGATATGACTCAGGGGAAGATGACTTTGTTGTTAAGAGGGACCCAAAGAGATACCCCATTACTCATGCCAATTGGGCTTTTGGGAGTAATCCAGAATAGGGAGATGTGGAAAAGGGAACTAAACTTACCATACACAATTACATAAAATACTCTTACCCATTATGGGCAGGATAAATCTTTGCCAAATTTTTGTTATAATTGTCTGAAGAGAGTGTTTTTTCTTTGATAATATAGATTTGGATTGCATTATTTCAGAGATTTATTTTTGCTCTTGGGATATGTATGTATGTACCATGCATGCATGTTCTGTCCAGAAGTTATCTCTAGCACACGAGAGAACTAAAGTAAGAATCTGGAGGCATGTTACCTTCATATTACAATGTGGAGCACTCTTCACAGGAGACTGTATTTGAAATGCCAATGCCCAATCTGGATTATTGACCAAAGCACACTCTTAACTAAATAAACCAAGGACTGAAAACCCATTTCTGGGTAGTATGGAGGCCTACGGATTTCCTTGGTGGGGCAATAGTTTGTTCCTATGAAGGGAGTAGGGATTCACTCTGGAAAGGATTGAAGAAGGAGTGTTCTCTCCAAGGAGAGTAAAGGAAAGATTCACATTATGATAGGTAATTGAGTTTCCTGTTCGCTAAGAGAGATTCCTGAGAATGGTTTACAATGATAAGTTTATATGGATCCTGGAAACATTATGCTCAGTGTTCAGTATTACTTTTATTCCTTATTTTACAGTGTCCTCTAGCTGTCCCCCAAACTTTAGCAAAGGCTGTTGCATCCACACCACTTTGCATGTTCTGTAAGGAATTAAGTGAAGGGGGACTGAAGGGTTCTCCTCTTATATCTCTCTGCACAGGCCAGCCTTATGGGGCAGCCTTATGTCAATGTGGTAGCATGATGGCCCTAGCTTTCAGGGAATTCCCCAGAGCAGTACCAGTGGATATCCAAAGTAGCCCTGAGATCAGTGAAAGAATCAGTGAAAGAATCCCCCACCTGTACTAGAGGAAGGACACCTGCCAAAGTGGCGTGAAGGAAGGCAGACACCAAGCTGCTCGCTCAACTCTTAGATATACACATCCTTCCTTGGGTCCACTCTGAAGGAACCTATTATCTTCAAGTCCTGGAGGTTGTGTGTGTAAATATTAGGCAAGAGATGCCAGCTGTTCTCAGCCAGGGAAGTGGTGTATTGAAAACTCAAAGACAATCTGAAAGGGGATCAACATTTTTTGTGCTATATTGGAAATATTTAGCAACCAAATCGATTCAGCATATTTTGCTAAATTCCACCTAGAATGCCACAAGAACAGAGTGCCAGCATCCTTTGTGTGGTTAGGAGAGCATGGAGAACTCTTCCCTCAGTAAAAGGCCTCTGATTAAATGTCTTTTGAAAGCATTGCCTGCCTGCCTAAGTATCCTTGAGTCCCATCCCATGGACAAGAGGAAGGCAGTGCTCAGACCCTTAAGTCATCCCGTATTGTCTCTGTCCCATTAGCCGCCATGTGTGTCTGCTGTGGTAATTGAACAATTGTTCAGGGAAGTGTATGTGCTAATGGTGCATGGCAGCTCTATAAACAATGTCTTTTTGAGTTAGATCTGAATTATCCTCTGATTTAAAGGATTCTTCTGTGACTATCAGAGCCTTGGGGATGATGCTGGCCAAAAAGAATGTGCCTTGCCATTATTGTTCCAATTTTATAATTCATCTTTTAATAATCTGTAACTGAAGAGCTGGGTGGAATTCATCAAACCCTGCCTTGTTTCTCACTGGGGAGCTTTCTGTGTTTTGTTACCAAGCCAAAGCTGAATGCAGCTGTTGGACCTGTCACCAGCATTCTGGTTTCACCCAAATATTGATAATAATTACTCCTGCTTCACGTGGAAAGCATTTATTTAAATATTCATAATGGAAAGCTGTTGTTATGGATATTGAAGCTTTACAGTGAGCACATCAAAATGTGGATATGACATTCACAAACTGTGTTTGGAAAAAACTGTGTCTCTTTCCTGCACAGTATGCGGGACCCTGGGCTGGTATTGTTGATCATCTGTTCCTCATAGAAATTGGGAGAAGTTATTACTAAAGAATAATTAAACCCGCAGAAATGTCCAAATGCTGGCAGGCTATAGCCATCCCTGACACCACACAACAGCCTGTTATGATCAGCAAAATCAAACAGCCAGGTCTTTGAATCTGCGGGAGGTAAATAGTGTAATGAATTTTCTGTACCCTGTCATTCTTCTCCTGGCTTTTCTGGATTACAGTCTTAAGCAAGTCATCCCACATTTATGCACCCTTCATACAAAGTGCTTTGGAGTGGAGCCTGGGTCCTGGTTTAACTGAGAGTGACCAAATTATCATTGCAAGAATGAAAAGCTACTTTTGACTCTTGCCAGCCGATCCTTGTGAAGCCTTTTGCTAGCACAAAACTACTGCTCTTATGTTTCCTTCTTACATTTTTCCTTTTCTGTTCTTCTTGACTTTCCTCATTTTTCTTCCCTGGGTAGTCTTTGTCTCCTAAATCAAATTAGTTGTGCCAATAAGATTATTTTATTTCAAGGGTAATGTCTGATTATGCACGGTTCTCCAGAGAAACAGAACCAATAGGATACACACACATACATATACGCACATATTAAGAAATTTATATTGAGGACTGGAGGATTGGTTCATCTTATTGTGAGGGCTGACAAATCAAAGATCCAATGAACAGGTCTTCTGGAAATTCTGATGAGTTGATATTGAAGTCTTGGTCTGAATTCTGTAGTATAGGCCAGTAGGCCAGAAACTCAAAAAGAATTAAGTGGTATATTCTTGAGGCAGATTTCTTCTTTCTGTGGAAACCTCAGTTGTTGCTCTTCAGGCCTTCAAATGATTGGATGAGGCCTGTCCACATCTACAAAACACCTTCAGACCAACATCTAGGCCGGTGTTGACTGAAAAATTGGACACCATAACCTAGCCAAGTTGATACAAAGTTTGACATCACAATGTCCAGAGAAATATTAGGAGCCCTTAGGAGGTAGGCTCTGAGAACTTGCCTCTGGTTTTCTTACTGCTGTCAGTATAGCAAGGACCTCAGCTGGGGCCTAAATGAATCCACAGCAGGTAGCTAAGGAGATCCTGTGAGAGACCCACCTTTGGGGCCAAAGATTTTATATCAAAGCCTTACTCATGGGAGTAAAGGGGGCAGACTGAGTCCAGTCCTGTGTCATAGCCCAGCTTCTGGAAGCATGTCTGAGCCTACAGGAGAGAGACACCTGGTAGTAAAAACCGAACACCATGTCATTTTGCTCTGTGACATGTGAGGACCTAAAGGCATGGCATTGAGAGATTCAGCTAACTGAATGCAACACAAAGGGAGGGAGTCTTCACAGGAGAACTGCAGTGCCTGGAGTGCTCCTGGGCCAGTGGCAGCCCTGTTTGCCAGGCAGAGGCCTGTGGTGCCTCCTGGGGCAGCAGCACCAGCACACAGTGTGGACGCTGTGGGAATGAGCATATGTGGGATACCCTCCAGAAACTCCTAGAAACACGTGGGTGGGGAGCACATTTCAAGCAGCTGGAGATTTCTTATTAGCATGTAGGACTAGAGTCAGCAAAATTGGGATATGAATGTTAATATATTGGATCATATTTGCAGAAACAGGCTGATGTTTCCCGGGGGAATCTGAGATCCATTAGAAGGTTCCTGAACAAATGGACAACATACCTTTGCCCTTCTTTTACACATGCATTGGTGGTGTCATCTTGGGTGATAAGTTCCTTATTCCCTATATTCTAAGTTCTTTGTCAAGAAGGCTGAGCTAAGTTCCTAAATGACGGCTCCTGAGTTCCCCAGTTGCTGCCAGCATCCTGATCTTAGCTAAAAGCAGGAATAAGAATAATTTCTGACATAAAACAGAATTAAAGTCTAAAATTTGACCAGCTTTCCAGTAGCCTGTGAGCTATTGAAAAAGTTTGTGTTTAAGGAGTATTTAACATTCTATGACTTAATGTTGCATACGTGGATTCACTGGGAAGAAAAATTGGACAAAAATTTAGAAGATACAATACCTTTAAGACAGAAAAAAGTTGGATAAAAAAAGAAAATGAGGAAATGAATATTATACTTGGCCAGTGGACCATTTAATGACAAAACTCCTCTTGTTTAAATTTGGAACTGTTTTAACCAATTAATGCTGTCTTAAAGCATATTTTTAATTTCTGAAAGTTTTGTTATAAAAAGGTAAAAATAACTGGGGTTTACTGTTAAGTTACAGAGCACTTCTGTTTTAGAATTAACTGGCTTGGAGTTCAGAAAGATGCAGCATGTAATTTCATAAGAATTCCTTATAATCTAGTATGAAGTTATGCTCAAATGCTCTGAAGTGTTTCTAAATAACTCTGGCCACATCTTGGATGTTCATTGTCTGAGAATGTATAATTTAAGAAATCATAAGATGGCAGAAGTTTGTTCTAAAGAATTCTTAGGGAGTTGATCTCCACATTCTTCAAAGTTGCATAAATTCTGCTCTAAGACAACACCCAATTCCTGTTATCTCTACCCTCAAACCCCAATATTTAGAGCTGCCATTGTGGGTTCTTCTAGCTTGGAATAGTAGTCTGAAATACTATGAAGAAGGAATTGGTCTATGGAACCATTTCCTCTCATTTGAGACCATGAATTTAGAGGCTGCCTTATGTTTCATATTTGTTCTCAGTTGACTTTTAGTTGCCAGCTAAATTGCTAAGAGTTAATTAAGGCCTTAGCTTACGTCAGGGGGACTGACCCACTCTACCTCAAAAAAAAAAATAATAATAAATAATAAAGTAGGCAATGCTTGCGTGCATCTAGTAGATGGGTATATTTTAGAGGAAATTTTTAATCAGAATCCCTGAGAGTTTTGTGCCCACCTTTTTTTTTTTTTTAAAGCTTTAAAAACCAAGGTCTTAAGGTATATACTTATTGAGCTAACCTCTGGAGGACTCTGGGCTGAAGCTAAATAATGGTAAGATGAGTGGTGATACAATTGCTATTTTGATGACACCCTTTAAATTCTACTACTTATAAGCTTTGCATATGGGCTAACATTTTCTCTTTCTCTTTCATATGAGTCAATGGTTTGGATTTCTTGACTCATGCTTTGCTTATAGGTATACTTCTTTCAGAGAAGCTTATGGTATATTGAATTGTCTACCCTAGTCTGGACAGGTTTTTGATATTGGTCCGCCTTCTGATGGGTATGGATCCATTCTAAATAAAATCTACTGACAATGTTACTTCAGTAAACGTGTGGCCCAACTGAATTAGATTGAGTTTTACTCTGGATTACTAGAGCCCTTTATAGGTGGAGTGAAAGTCAGACAGAGAGAATCCAGGGGAACAGCCAGAAGCTGGAAATCAATGGAACCCAGAAAAGAAAGGAAAAGACACCACCATGTGTGTTGCCATGTGATGGAAAAGACAAGGAACTCCAAGGATCACCAGAAGCCAGCCCCAGAATGCCAGAGTCCTAAGGGTGAAAGCATTGCTTAGCTGTCACCTTGATTTTGGACTACTTCTAGCATCAAAGCCATGAGCCTGTAAATTCATGTTGTTTAAGCCAACCCATTATTTGGTGTTTGTTTTAACAGCTAGGAAAGTAAAACAGAGCTGACTTGGTTCAGAAAAGTTTCATGTGAATGAATATATGATAAATTGAATAATGCTTGAATTCTTTAAGATTAACTAACTTTTAAAGAATTTCTTTGGTGAAACCTTTATATGGGGAAGAATGACCAAATAATTAATTCACTTGAAGAATCCAGGTTTTTCGTGTATCAGCTCTACTTAAAATGGGGAGCTCTTTTATACCATTGTCCTGTGAACCTGGACTTTTATCTGGGAATCAGATTTCCTGCCCTCTCCCGTGCTGTTGCTTCTCATGAGTAGAGAAAGTTTTTCTACTTGGACATTGATTAAAGTAGAGCCTTATATTTGAAAGCCTTTTCCACCCCCCCCACATGGGCAGGCACCGGAAATTGAACCCGGGTCTCCAGCACAGCAAGCGAGAATTCTGCTACTGAGCTGCCATCACATTATACCTAGCCTTATATCTGATACATAAATAATATAACTTGCTCAAAAAGGAAACTCCTGGAGAATCAAAATTACTAAATCTTTCTCTGTAAGAAAGGATAAAAAATGCCTCTAATTCTCAGGGAAAAAGGTAGGCCCCGTAGTGGCAATGTGATTTTCATATGTTGAGTTTTTTTAATTGAAGGTTTGAAAATTTGGAAACGGAAGTCTCATGATATTCAATCATTCCTTAATTTTAAAGTTAATTTAAAGAATTGCACAAACGTTTACTTTCCTAGGTTATATTTGGAGATATAAATATTTATGTCCTCCTGCTCCAATTTTCTTTTGCTGCTTTTGTTTATCCCCCCCAGAACATTGCAGATACCAACCTTCATGTGGACAAGACTGAGGCAAGGGTGGGGTTGTACCCTGAGCTGTGGAAAGAGTGTCAACAATGAAAACCCAGGGTATGCACTGCCAATAGACACTGGCCAGCCTTGTAGGGTGAGGTTGGCTGGGAAGCCAGCTGGGGAGAACCCCTTTATCAGCACAACAGGGGGGCCACTGTGACCAAAGATGGGGAAAGGATGAGCAAAGCTAAATTAAAGAAAAGAAGACAAGAGATGAGAGTTTGGGAAGTATAAAGGATGAGGAGGAAGGAATGAGTACTAAAAGGGATGGAGTATGTATGCCTAATCAGAAATAGTTTGCCTTCACTCTGCAAGTATCGCTGCCATTTCATCACCAGAGGAGGGTGGGGTAAGATGTGGTTGGGTAGAGAAAAAAGGATGAGAGACACAAGGGAAGAATTTAAGTGAGGGATATATAAAGTACACAAGGACGAAAGGTCTGAAGAGAGGGGACAGCCTTCATCTGTGCTATTAAGGTAACAAATACGAGGTGGTTGACATAAGGTGGAGATCAAAAGGATGGCCTGAAAAGCCTCAGGTACTGAGGAAGTAGTTGCCAGAATGTTCTGCTTCTGCTTTCTCTTTTGCTCTTTCTTTGTCCCTAAAAATAGGGATGAGGGAGACATGAGGGCCCCTTCTTCACCTCATACCAGCTCAGGACAAGATATACAGGAACAGGTGAGGCTGGGGCTGGGAAGAGAAGCCTCTCAGGTCAGTTCTGCCATTGGTAGAGGCACAGCCTCCAGGAGGGCATCTAAAGTCTGGAGAGAGAATATGGGCTGCAGTGTCTGACAGTTGTCAGCTCTACTATTCCTGGCTCTGTGACCTTGGGCAAGTGATTTAACTTCTTTGAGCCTCAGGCTGTTCATTTTTAAAATAAGGAACAAAAATACCTACCTTCCAAGGCTGCTGCTGTAAATGAGATAGTCTTAGTTTCCTGGCTACTAGAACAAATACCATGAAATGGGTTGGCTTAAACAAATGGAATTTACTGGCTCACAGTTTTGAGGCTAGGAGAGATCCACAATCAAGTCATCAATGAGGCACTGCTTTCTCCAAGAAGACTGTGGCATTCTGGAGCTGCTGCCAATGATCCTTGATCCTTGGCTTTTCTGTCACACAGCAGTGCATGTGGCGGTGTACTTTTTTCTCTTCCAGGTTCTTTTGACTCTCAGCTTCTGGCTGTTCCTATGGCTTTCTTTCTGTCTGAATCTCATTTTGCTTATAAAGGACTCCAGTATAGGATTAAGGCCTATACTAATTCATTGGTGACACACATGAACAGAAATAACCCCACTAAAAGGTCCTATTTATGATGGTTTAACATCTACATGAACGGATCAAGTTTAAGAATGTGTTTTTCTGAGCCCTAAGCTATACCTGCATTGGATTCTTGATCTCCTGTCATCTGTTTTTGGTAAAGTATCTCATGAGTATTGGGAATTATTGCTCTTTGGAATGCCCCAGGATAGTCACTAAAGACCATATTGTTCCTTCTAAACTGGAAGGGTTTGTAGTTGACCACAGGCCGAGTCCTAGTATACCTACTAGTGGTGAGGCATGAGCATCTCCAAGATAGGTAGCAGGTGGCCTGCAGTGCACTGGTGCCCCAGTTTACTTCCAGTGGGATGTATCTCAGAGTGAGCAGTATGTAGCTTACGCAGCTTTCTTTTTTGGCTATCCTGCTTAATGCCTCTGTAATTCAGGTGTCTTTAAAGGTAAACATTACAGTCAACTTCCAAGTTCCGATTTTTTCTCTAATAATTGCATGCTTTCCCTAAAATAAACCTGCAGAGCTTCTTGCCAGGACAGTCAATTGTAAATAATCATAGAATAAATTGGTAATGGGATTGATATATTGGGTCCTAGGAACCTTTCCCGATACCTTTTAAAATCCATAAGGCTATCCTTGCCTGTGGGTTCTTATTGAGAATCTCAGGTTTTCTCATGATTCCGTGATTTTAGTGTTTTGAGCACATGTTTTACCTTCAGGTGTATTTTTCTTTTCTTGAAGCTTAGGGTTGAGATTTCATTTCTTTCCCTCTACTACTCTGTCCCTCTTCTATGTGCTCATTCTCATCTTCCTTTTCAACTTCTTAGTTACTATAATTTGAGATGTTATCTCCCCTCTTAGTTACTGTAATTTGAGATGTTATCTTCCTTCCTTGAGATTCAGTTTTTGAATCTGTAAAATTACCTCTTTTGCCAAGCTGTTATGAAGATTAAATGCAATTATGTGGATGTTAAATATATAAATAGTAGTTGAACAAATGAATGCATTATAGAAAGAGATTCTGCATATTAATTTATAAATAACAGGATGAGAAAGAAGAAAAGACAACTCAACCAAGAGTAAGAATTTCTAAATTCTAGTGTGAGTTCATATGGGATATTTTGTCCCATACTCCTTTTCTGGGAATTTTTCTCCCAACATGTTGTTGCAGTGAAAGCAGTCATGTTATGATGCGATCACATTCCTGGACTATAGGTGACTGGTCGAGGGATTGGCATCTGAACTAGGCTAGTTCGATCAGTTTCTTGCCTAGAAGTTTTGGATTTTATCTGGGGAAGATAAGGAAGCAGGCTGAGAGATCAAGCACGAGTGAACAGCTAGGGTAGAGACAAAGAGGCTCCACATCTGGTTCTGATGACTAGCTATTTTTCTGTCTTTGAGTTCCTTGAAGCACAGCCATATTCCTATAGTAATTATTCTTTTTGTGTAAACTAGTCTGTGATGAAGTTCTTTCTTGTAATTAAGGGCCCTATGGTGGTTTGAAGCTGTGTGTACCCCAGAAAACGTGTTCTTAAACTTAATCCATTCCTGTAGGTGTGAACCCATTGTAAGTAGGACCTCTTGATAAGGTTACTTCAGTTAAATGTGGCCCAAATAAATCAGGAATGGGTCGTAATCCTATACGGCAGTCTTTTATAAGCAGAATTAAATTCAAATAGGTAGAGCAAAAGCCAAAGGGAGCAAGAAGCTCAGGGTCAATGGAAGCTGAAAGAGAAGGAAGAGGCCAAGAGAGGCCACCATTTGCCTTGTCCTGTGGTGAGGATCCAGGACAAAGGATCACTGCCAGCCAGCTCCAGAATACCAGTCTTCAAGACTGGTATTGCCTTGATGATGCCTTGATTAGGTTTTCTCCTAGCCTCAAAACCATAAGCTGCTACATTCTTATTGTTCAAGCCAACCCATTGCATGAGCAGCTCAGGAAACTGAAACAGGTCATAACTAATAAAATTACTAACTAGACACAAAAATATCTGAGAACTTTTTTAGCCCAGACAAAAAGGCTACAAAAGATCACCCATCTTCTGAGAACTTCAGTTTTTTGATCTGTAAGATGAGCTGTATAAACTGAATTATCAACAAGGCTCTTTGTTTTCTGTGACTTTAAGTGATGTGTGTGTTTGTGTGCATATGCACATGTATGCATGTTTTTATGTAGGAGGTGAAGGCAGAGTCTGGACAATCACAAGGCTCTCCATCTGCTGCCAGATAAATGTTGAATGGGCCACAAATGATAAATGGAACCAGAGACGGCAATTTTGTGGACAGTAAACTCTTTGAGTGGATTGCAAGTTGCATTTGTGCCATTATCAAGTAAGTTTTAGAAACAAAGCTTTTGATTGCTTCCCTCAAGTCAATTCTTAACTCTGGGTATTGATGAGCACAGGTGTAAATGTGGCAAAGAAGGGTTTTAAAATGATCATTCCAGGAAAATAAACAAATACGATTGGAAGCTGGTAAATGTGATGTTCCAAAGTGAGTTAGTTTCAACACCATTTGATTGTCTCTGAACCCTGAATCTGCAACAACTCATTCAAATAATTTCTGAGAAATGAGTGGTGTTCCGTCTTTGAAGCAGGAAGGACAGGTGCATTGCAGCTGTCCTTTCTGAGTGGAACGTGCCAGGTGCAATATGGCACTCTGGCTGCTTGATGATGATTTATGAGCTTTGGGCTTCAATTACTGTGTGCTTGATGGAGATGTAATTTGTCATTGTTTTAAGAAATGTACTTCTACATATTACAAAAAGAAACACTCAGCCCTACCATATTAACGTTTTATTCTTATGGGATCTTTGTACTAATTACAGTAGATGGGTGATCTTTTGTAGTCTTTTTGTCTGGGCTAAAAAAGTTTTAGAAGAATTTTCAGTTGGCCACTTTGGTTTTTTAGCTGGAGTTAATTTCATCCATTCTGAACTAATTAAACTTTGCTTTCCTCTACACACATCAAAAAGCTGTTAATTTATCAGTAAGCACTATTTGAGTTCAACCTATAGGGTGGAGCCAGCCATATATCAGGGTAAAACTTTCTTTTCCCATGGGCTTTCTTGGATAGCTGCTAAGAAGTCAGATTTTGCTACTCGACTTCTTCTACTTGAGTCTTTCCTCTGCCACTTACTAGTCATATGAGAATAATAATCTTGTACCGTTGTTATGATGACTGAATGAGTAAATATATAGAGAATAGTGCCTGGTGGCTAGCAAGTGCTATATAAAGGTTTGCTATGATTTTTCTTAATTGGAGAAAATCAAGTCTTCTCTCCCCATTAAGGGATTACCTTAAGCCAGATTAAGGTAAAATTTGTTCCGGGCTGGGAAATCTAATTGTGAAAGGAGGCACCTGGGAAAAGGGTGGGGTTCTGAAAGAGGGGTCTTGTGACACCAGTTTGTCCCAGGCCATCCTTGGCTAGCAACATTCCATTTCCAAGAAAGGAGATGCAGGCTGATAGAGACATTTGCTCTCCTTCCTATTTACTGCTGCCACCTTCCTGGAACTCTGCAAGCCAGGATTTCCCACAGAGACTTCCAGCCAGGTGACCCTGGGTTCCTCCCACAACAACTCAGTTGTAGAGTGGATTTGAAAGAAACTGCCTTCCAATTTTTCACAGTGTCAATAGAGAACAGCGTTCAGGTGAAAGAAATTACCAGTCACTTTTCATTATACAGGGTATCACTCCCCCACCCCAAAGAACATGATCTAGGCAGCTGTGAGGATGCAAAGCCTCAGGCCCCAAACCATCTGGCAGATCAGAAGAGATGTTTTTTGACTAGAGAAAGCCAATGTTAAGTAAATTGTTAGCACTGGCTCCTACATTGATCAGCCTAGCTTTAGGCAATGTGAATTTATGGTGGGGAAAATGAAACCTTGACATTTAGATTTCACAATCTTGGACAGATTTTTCTGAAGTGACATTGTTTTTCCCAGAAAGAATGAACTGAGAAGTTTTCTTGTTTTTTTTTGCATTGACAGGCTCCGGGAATCAAACCTGGGTCTCCCGCATGGCAGGCGAGAACTCTGCCACTGACCCACGATTGCACAGCCTGAGCTGAGAAGCTTTTATATTCATTGTATTGCTACATTGCTGGGTGTCAGTTCTCCATGGTTCTCCTGCATATCTGCATGTTTTGTGAGCATAGACACGGAATCTTTTTTCAGAAAATCTTTTCAAGGATATGATTGGCTTTGGAAGAGAGAAATGTCTTCCTCTTGAGCAAAGGGAAGGCATACTTATTGTCCAGAATAATAAAGATTGTGTCTTCCTACAGAGAAAAGGGAAGGGATGCTTATACTACCCATTATAAAAGATTTGAGGTCTCTCAGCCCAGGTCTCGTCCCCTGTATGCACCTGTTATCTAGCTTCTTCATGTGATCTCGGGATTGGGAATAGGCACTTCAGGAACCAGCACAAGTGAATGTCAAGGCTCTGGCTGCTACTATTGCTTTGCAAAATAACAGTCCTTTATCTCTGACCTGGGAGTCATGTGTCTTCTACCAGTGGTTTGAATCTGTGGTGGACCCAAGAAAAGCCATGAACTTTAATCCTCATTCAATATTGCTGGCTGGGAGCTTTTTGATTGTTCCCATGGAGATGTGGTCCACCCAATTGTGGGCAGTAACTTTTTTTTTTTGTCCTGGGCAGGCACTAGGAATTGAACCTGGATCTCTGGCATGGCAGGTGAGAACTCTGCCACTGCGCCACCATTGCCCGCCTGGTGGTAACTTTTGATTAGATGATTTCTATGGAGGTGTGTCTCCACCCATTCAAGATGGGGTTGCTTACTGGAGTCCTTTAAGAGGGAACCATTTTGGAAAGAGCTAGAGTCCACCAGCCAGTGGCCTTTGGGGACGAAGAAGGGGCACAACCTTGGGGGAGCTTTATGAAACAAGGGGCCTGGAAAGGAAGCTTGTAGACGTTGCCATGTTCGCCATATGTCTTTCCAGCTGAGAGAGAAACCCTGAACTTCATCAGCCTTTCTTGAGTGAAGGTAACCTCTAGTTGGTGCCTTAATTTGGACATTTTTATAGACTTGCTTTAATTTGGACATTCATTCAGCCTTAGAACTGTAAACTTGCAACTTAATAAATTCCCCTTTTTAAAAGCCATTCTGTTTCTGTGTATTATGGTACATAGCAAACTAGAGCAACCAGTATCCATGAAATTGTGGCAGCCTAACTTGTTAGCTAGAATTTTAGACTCTTCATTCTTTCTAGACTTATGAGGTTGTTAAGCATTTTATAGCATGACAGTGATACACGTAACCAAATATGATTCCCAATGTCATATACTAGCTGAATGAATCAAAACCCTGTTCTCTTTCTGCTAGCTTTTCTGGTCTTTGTCACTTTGGGGAGGTCTGTTTATTCCTGTTTAAAACGTGAATATCTTTGCCAGGAATCAAAATTTAGCATGAAAACATATACATTGCCTTGGCTTTGTTGCAAAAAACTCTGTGTCCCCTCCCCAAGATCCACCCTGCCTTTACCCCTTTTCACTACCTCCAACAAAGAAGCCAGCCTCTCTAAGATTCCCTTCCTGGAAAAAGTTTTCATTTGTTTAGTCCCATAAATAGTAAGTAATAGAATGAGACTTTGTACATCCTATCCAAAGTCTGTCTGGATTCAAATCTTATATACTTTCTACTGTCTCATTCAGTTTTCCATAATAAAAAAATAACATCTAATATTTATTGAAGACTTATTCTGACAGGGACTGAAGAAAGGTTTTGTGTGTATTGTCTTCTCTAATCCTTATGACTCCATGAGGTAATTCCTGTTATTATCACTTCCATTTCACAGATGAAAAAACTAAAGCTTGGTAAATTACCTAATTTGTGTAATCTAACAGCTAATAAATGGTGAAAATGCAATGGGAATGTGAGTCTGTCTTACATTGTAGCCATCTTACCACATTGTCTCCCAGGGAATTCTTCCCCAATTGGTCTCTGAATAACATGGGAAATGAAGGAAACTTTATTGAAATAAATTATGCTACCTTAAATATATTTGTTTAGATTTTGAAGGTGACCAACTTAATAGCTAATTGCAATGATGCAAAATTACATAGTCTTGAGTCTCAATTGTAAGGAATCTTCAAGGAAAAACAGTTATATTCTTTGTTAATTTTAAAATACTTGTTATTTTGGTATTTAATATTTTAAAAATATCATCCTAAAGGTCTTACCCCTCTACCGATGATGAATATTGAATTATTTATTCATCGTTCCTCCATCAAACTGGGACCATGTTGCATATACAGGGACGATAATAGTAGTATACAAGTGATTTCACCATAATACAAACAGAGATTCATTTTCTTTTTTATTTATACCATTGCCAGATATGAAAGACTTATCAAATGGCCCATCAGCTAAAAATTATATTTGTCTCTTTTTCTGCCTACTTGCAAAGCTTTATCTTCGTGGTATACTTTTATTTAATTCCTTCAATAGATCTCTTAAGTCCTAGCCAGTAGATGACACATTATTTGAGCCTTTTTGTATGTCATACTATTTACGAGCCATTCTTCCAGACAAAAGGAAAGAAAGCCTTATTGGAGCATAGGAGGTACATTGCAGTTAGAGACAGAAGGGTAAAACAAACAGAGTAATGTGGATTAAGTGTTGGCCTACCCCCATTTACCATCAGAGTGACTTTTTTGTGAAGATTAGAAATCATCATTTAAGGTTCCTTGCACATATTAGGTACTTGAGAAATGAGCATCAATGTTGTTTTTTTAAGATAATTATCATTATTCATACACACTATTCATGTGTATGATTATAAGTGGTTAATATGTGTCAGAGATTGTTCAGAAACTGCACATGGATTTCATTGCATTTCATCTTTGCAATGATCCTCTGGGGTAGGTGATTCTTATTTCCCCCAGATCACACAGTTGGTGGTGGGGCTGGGACTTGAGTTTGTTTCCTTCTGACTCCATAGTTCACTCTCTCGGTAACTACAACAATAAAAAAAAATTCATCCATGATAGAATAGCCCAGCAGTTTATATTTAACAAAGTAAGAAGGAACATGTATATGAAAATGCATCGCCTTCTAGGAAAATGTCTGAGACCTACTTGCCCTGCAAAAACTACATCTTTAAGATCTTTAAGATCACCAGTGATCTCTAAGGTTATCTTGCATTTGTTCCAATAAAGTAAGTGATTCCAAGTTTAATTAAGTCAAGTTTGGTATTAAAATGATTAAATTCTGTTGTGAAGCATGGATTTCAACATACCCCAAGATATAAGGGAAATGCTATTAAGAACTAAACTAACCCTTCATATACTACCAGAGAAAGTGGTGTGCGTGTGTGTGTGTGTGTGTGTGCAAGAGAGAAAGAAAAAGAGAGATTTATCTTTATAGATCTATTTAGATACACAGTGTCTTACTAACTAAATAATTATGGAAATAATCCATGTTTATAATTAATAAAATTTAATTATTTTTAGTACAGCTTTAGAGTTACAGAAAAATTGAGCAAATAATACCGAGTTCTGTATACCCATGCCATCCTGGCACACAGTTTCCCTTTATTAGCATCTTGTATCACTGTAGTATATATATGTGACAATTAGTGAATCAATATTGATATATTTAAAAATTATTTATTTTTACTGATATATATTATATATTCACATGTAATCATCCAAAATGTACAATAAGTGGTTCACAATATCATCATATAGCTGTGGATTTATCATCACAATCAACTTTTTTTTCTTTTTTGTGAAAAGTAACAGATATGCAAAATAGCAATAAATTTCAAAGCACAACACAATTAGCTGTGAAACAGATTTCAGAGTTTGGTATGGGTTACAATTCCATGATTTTAGACTTCTACTTCTAGCTGCTTTAAGATACTAGAGACTTAAAAAAAAA
>PVIY010035592.1:0-26173 GCA_004026745.1 Myrmecophaga tridactyla
GTGGTGATATTGCTTGTTGTGTTGGCTGGAGAGAGAGGCCACATCTGAGCAACAAAAGAGGCTTGACCCGTGTCTCTTATAGCTCCTCTCCCAATTCATACATGGAATTGTCTGGTCGGTAACTCAAGAATACGTGAATGATGTCACTCAGTACGAGAAGGAACAGAAATAACCTTTTCCCCCTGTCCCATGGCACCTCCAGTCACCCCCCACATTTTTCCCCTTATGATGACTACCCACACACCCCCTCCCATTTTCAGCTGGATCCAGTTATAGAACATGGACCATCACCTATTCCCCCTATTGCCAAAAAGACTGGAATGTTAGGGCCTAGAGGGCAGGACCCCTTTCTCCATGATGTGACCTACCCCTGGCAAATATTTCAGAAAGCTTCTCCCACCCCAACCCACACCAGCCCACATCTCCTTCACCCTCCAGCAGTTGCCCTCTTGAGATAACCTCCCATTACTCAACTTCCACCCGCCGGCAATGCATTCTTGCAGTAAACTCCCCTTACTCAACTTCCACCCTGTGACAGTTACAACCCTGCTTAGCTAAGGCAGTGTTTAACTTTTAAACTTCTCCAATGGAAGGCTGCCAACTCCTAAAAACCCACCAATGAAAACCCACCTTCCCCCTACCCCCAACTCCCTAACCCCAAGCCGTAAAAACCTTATTCCCCTGCCACCTCGGGGCAGCCATTTCTCTCTCTCTTTAATGCTACCCGGGCAGCTCGATTTCTCCCTGAAATGAAACTTTGCTTGAAAAGAAAAAAATTTAACTCAAAATGGATCAAGGGTCATGGCATGTATGAGTTTTTTCTTTTTTTTATTTCTTTTGTTGGAGCAATGTAAATGTTCAAAAAATGATCATGGTGATGAGTACACAACTATGTGATGATATCATGAGCCACTGATTGCAACCATGTCAATAATGTATGTCAAGAATGTTAGTATGTTTGTTTGTTGTTTACAATAAAAATATTTTTTTAATTCTAAAAAAAATGGATCAAGGCTCTAAATATGAGCTAAAATTATAAAATTCTTAAAGAAGATAGCATAGGGGCAAATCTTTATGACCTTGTATTATTCAATTTATTCTTAGATTTTCAAGCCAAAACCATGAACAAGAAACACAGATAAATTCAATTACATAAAATTTAAAATTTTGTGCATGAAAAACATTTTCAAGAAAGTGAAAAGACAACCTACAGGCCTTGGGTGGGAAGATGGTAGAGTAGGAAGCTCCAGAAAACAGTTCCCCACTGAAACAGTTCCTGCCGGAATCAATCCACTTTGAAACCCCAGAATCTAAGATAATACTGCTGCACCAGCGGGGAGCAGGAGGAAGAGGCTGGTAAATTGCGATGAAAAGCATTCCTGGCATTCAAGAAAAACTCTACCATATCATTAGCTGAATACAAACTTAAGGGACAGCCCAGAGCCTAAATCCCAGAATTAACACTTTAAAATATCTAGATGTACAATGTGCAACAAAAGATTACAAGACAAAGAATCAGGAATGACATCCCATCCAAAGGAACAAATAAGAATCCAGAAACCATTGATGAAGAAAACCAGATTTGGGACTTACTGGACAGAAACCTAAAAATAATGGTCCTCAATAAAAAGAACTTAAGTATATAAGAAAAACAATGAATTAAAAATATGGGAATCTCTATTGACAGCCCCTTCCAACATGAAAAGTTAGAATGGGCATAGCCCAAATACCCCTAAAGAGTGGGAGAAGGATCAAAGGTGAGGGTGGAGAAGGTAGAGGTTAACAAACAAGTATGGTTGCTGAATCATTATATGAATATTTCTTTTAGTCTCCAGTATCTTACAGCAGCTAGAAGTAAAAATCTAAAATTGTAGAATTGTAACCCATCCAAACTCTGAAATCTGTTCTACAACTAATTGTTGTGCTGTGCTTTGAAATATATTGTTTTCAGTATATATGTTATTTTTCACAAAAACGAAAAAAAATTTTCTTGTAGCCTCCAGTGTTTTGGAGCAGCTAGAAGGAAAAATCTGAAATAGTGTTTCCATTTCAACACTACTTGTTGAAGTGTACTTTGAAAATCATTGCTTTTTCTTCATATATTATATATATATATATATATATATATATAACAAAAAAAAAGTTTAAAAAAGGTCCTGGAATGCAATATACAAGAAGTGGAATGGCTTTTAAAATAGGGAATTTATTAAGTTGCAAGTTTATAGTTCTTGAGACTGTGAAAATGTCCAAATCCAGGGAAAGATACCTTGGTTCAAGAAGGACAATGATATTGCAGGTTTATAGGAAGGCACATGGCCATGCTCACTAGCTTTCTCTCCAGGCTTCCCCAGAGGCGTTTTCTTTATGCATTTTCCAGAGGTCTCTGGCTCTGTGGGCTCTGGTGGCTCTGGTGGTTCTAAAGCTTTTTCCAAACTAAGCAACCCCACCTTGAATGGGTGGAGACACATTTCCATGTATACCATCTAATCAAAAGTTACCACCCACAGTTGGGTGGGTCGCATCTCCATGGGAACAGTCAGAAAGATCCCACCCAACAATATTGAAGAAAGATTAAAGAACATGGCTTTTCTGGGGTTAATAGCTTCAAACTGGCACATCCATCTTTTCTAATTGTTTCAGCCTGGGAAAGTTTACGGAACAAATTGCAATTAAAATAAAGATCCACAACTAAATGAGATGGTTGGTGTGGGAGTGGACCCTGGATTTGTTTGGAGTTGGGGAAGGATGCTACAAAAGGCACTACTGGGACAACTGACTTTATTTGAGTGAGGACTGCAGATTAAATAATAGTATCGTATCATGGCTAAATCTCCTGATCTGAAACCACACCTGAAAACTTTGGTGTGGTTGCATAATAAAAAGTCTTTGTTTTGGAAATACACAGTGAGGAGCTACCTAGGGTTCAGGGGCATCAGGTGTGCAACTTACCCTCCGATGGTGGGAGGGGGCTTGACTACAGAGAGGTTACCACATGAATCTGGGCTAAGAAGGAGATACGGGAGTTCTCTGTAACCTTCTCATGACTTCCCATAAAGTTGAAATTACTTCAAAATAATTTTTTTTAAAAAACAATGTCATGGGCGGGCCACAGTGGCTCAACAGGCAAGAATGCTCGTCTGCCATGCCAGAGGACCAGGGTTGGATTCCGGGTGCCTGCCCATGTAAAAAAAAAAAACAAAAAAAAACAACAATGTCCCTTTCCTAATACAACTTATGTGAACAGCTTAATTAAACACCATAAGTACATGGACCCTTGAGTAGGGCATGAAAATTTGTAGGTTTGTCCAGAGTGATGCCTCGATGAATCCCAGAAGGATTTGAACAGTGAATAAAAAAGTATTTGCAAAGTCCCCTTGGGGGAATGGCGAGAAAGGGGGGAAAATTCAACTTCCCCGTTTGGAGAATTCTTGATATTTTCACAAGCAGTGCGGACAACCAAAGCAATAGGCTGAGCCCCCAATCTTGGGGTTTGTTCATATGAAACTTAACCCCGCAAAGGCTAGGCTAAGCCTACTTAAAATTAGGCCTAAGAGTCATCCCCAAGAGAACCTCTTTTGTTGCTGAGATGTGGCCTCTCTCTCCAGTCAACGCAACAAGCAAACTCACCGGCCTCCCCCTGTCTACATGGGACATGACTCCCAGGGGTGTGGACCTTCCTGGCAATGTGGGACAGAAATCCTAGAATGAGCTGGGACTCAGTACCAAGGGATTGAGAAAACCTTCTTGACCGAAAGGGGGAAGAGAGAAATGAGACAAAATAAAGTGTCAATGGCTGAGAGATTCCAAACAGTCGAGAGATTATTCTGGAGGTTATGCTTACGCATTAAACAGATATCACCTTTCAAGGAGTAACAGAGAGGCTGGAGGGAACTGCCTGAAAATGCAGAGCTGTGTTCCAGTAGCCATGGTTCTTGAAGATGACTGTATAACGATACAGCTTTCACAATGTGACTGTGCGATTGTGAAAACCTTGTGTCTGACACTCCTTTTATCTACCTTATCGATGATGGATTAAAAATAAATAAATAATAGGGGGAACAAATGTTAAAATAAATTTAGTAGTATGTATGAATTTTTTTCTGTTTTCTTTTTATTTCTTTTTCTGAATTGATGCAAATGTTGTAAGAAATGATCGTGACGATGAATATGCAACTATGTGATGAAAAAAAAGAATGTTCATATTGTAAAAAAACGATGTCGTGCCCAAGCAGCAGGTACAGCTTGGTCTCTGCCGCCACTTGCTGTCTGCTTTGGGTAGCGCACCCTCCGTGACCCAGACCTTTAAACTCCGCCTGCCGCCGGCGACTCAAGTGGTCCTTGGGTGCGGCCTCTGCGCAGGGCCACCCACCGGGTGAGAGTCTCCGGCCGGGGAGACCCTGGCTCTGCCGGTTTGATTTCGGTTCGTGTCTAGAGCCGTCTGCCTCTGTGACACGCTGCAGGCGCATTTCCTGTGCAACCAAAGTGGAGTCAGAATTTCATAGCCTCCAACACTGATCCTTTTTTTTTTCTTTTTACCACTAGTATTTCAATCTGCTCGATTTATTTTAACCTTTGTTCCCCTTATTATTTGTTTATTTCTTATCCATATTTTTCACTCATCTGTCCATACCATAGATAAAAGGAGCATCAGACACAAGGTTTTCACAATCACACAGTCACATTGCAAAAGCTTTATCATTATACAGTCATCTTCAAGAAACAAGGCTACTGGAACACAGCTCTACAGTTTCAGGTGCTTCCCTCCAGCCACTCCAATACATCATAAACTAAAAAGGAGATATCTGTATAATGCCTAAGAATAACCTCCAGGATAACCTCTGGACTCTGTTTGGAATCTCTCAGCCACTGACACTTTATTTTGTCTCATTTCTTTCCTCCCTCTTTCGGTCGAGAAGGTTTTCTCAATCCCTTGATGCCAAGTCCCAGCCCATTCTAGGATTTCTGTCCCACGTTGCCAGAAACGTCCCCAAGCCTGGGAGTCATGTCCCATGCAGAGAGGGGGAGGGCAGAGAGTTTACATGCTGTATCAACTGAGAAAGAGAGAGGCCACATCTGAGTAATAAAAGAGGTTCTCTGGGGTGACTCTTAATTTTAAGTTGGCTTAGTCTATCATTTGCAGGGATAAGTTTCATAGGAGCAAACCCCAAGACTGAGGTCTCAGCCTATTGATTTGGTTGTCCCCACTGCTTGTGAGAATATCAGGAATTCTCCAAATGGGGAAGTTGAAATTTTCCCCCTTTCTCCTCATTCCCCTAAGGGGACTTCGCAAATACTTCTTTTTGACCTGTTCAAACCACTCTGCAACCCCAATCTGTTTTACAAATAAGGAAACTGAGGCATGGAGCGGAGAAGAGACGATCACGACTAGAACTGAAATCTTCCTGACTTTCCCCATCATCTCCTTCTTGGATTTGACTCTCAGTTTCTGCTAACATTTCGCTTTCTCAAAGAGGCCTTCCCTGGCCACCCTAACTACATTAGCTGAGCCCTATCCCTAACCTCCCTAGTCTCTATTTCAGCATCCATCTCTGCAGTTAGATATTCATTTATTTGTTGTTGACTTGTCTGCTGTCCACCTCTCTTCTCCCAGTGGAATGAGAGCTCATTCATACTGGACCTTGTCCATCTATCTTCCCGGTGTGTTCCCAATGCCTGGCAGGGGGCCTGGCACAGAGCCGGTGCTTGGCAAGGACAGGAATACCTGTCCCTGTCCACTCCCTCACCCCGCAGTTTGCCTGGGTCTTTTCCCCCCCCTACTTTGCTCCTAGATGATTTATCCACGAGAGAGTGTCCAATCCCTGGACATCTGTAGTTTCTAAGACTCTCAAAGCCCCAAGGGGGTGCTGGTGGCTGTGGCATCTAAAGGTGGAACTGCCCTCTGGGGGCAGCTGGCTGCATAACCATTGTACAGAGCCAGAGAAAGGAGTAATAGGGGCTGCATCGGCCAAGAGGGCATCCACTGCCCTGCAAGGTTCCGGGAGGGGTGGGGGGTGGGGCGTCCCGGCTGGCACCCTTCAGTCCTCACCACAGGGGAGGCTCGGAGCTCGAGCCCAGGTAAGCAGGCTCCAGGGCAGCTCTTAACCAGTTCTGCCTCTTCCAAGGGAAGAGAAAAGTGGCTGGAGGAGTCTCGGCCGCGCTAACCTAGGGCTTTAGTTGGTCCGGCAGGCGCAGGATTTAATCCCACTTGGCCCCTGGGCTCAGGCCAGCAGGAACGGTTCCCACTGCTGGGCGCGGGGGCAGGCTCAGCCTCAGGGAAAATAGGCGGGTTTGGAGCTGGAGGGGACCCTCGAACAATGGGCTCCTGGGCTCCCGCCCTCCCTTCCCAGTCCTATTTCCGGCCTTTTTTGGGCTGGGAAGGAGAGGCAGAAGGGCGGGGTAAGGGGAGGCTACTTGGCGCTTTGGGACACCGTGGTCCAGTGTCACTGTGCGGGGACGGAAGCTCAAATGCCACCTCCCCTGAGCAGCCTCCCGGGCACCCCCAGCCTTGGAGCCCCTTCCCCCACTCCGTGCCCAGCACCGCCTGCCTCAAAGCCTGGCACAATTTAAAAAACTTTTTATTATTATTATTATTGAGATATAATCTACATAGAGGGAAATGGAAAATTCTAAAATGTAAAGTTTGATGAATGTTTTCATATGTTTATACCCTGTAACCAACTCTCAGAACACAGAAGATGTCCAGTTAGAAAGTTATCTGGCACCCTTTCCCAGTCAACGCTGCCTCCCGTCCCAGGGCCACCACTGACCTGGTTTTTGTCCCTATTGTTTTGTCTTTTCCAGAATTTAGTATCAATGGAATCATTTATGTAGCCTTTTGAGTCTAGGTTTGAGATACACCTTACATCTGTGTCGTTTTGTGTAAACTGTCTGCTTTTTTCATGGCAGCGTAGTATTCCATGGTATGGTTGCACCCCGTTTGTTCACCTAGTCTCCCGTTGAGGGATATGTGGGTTGCTTTCACGTTTGGCTATTATGAATTATGCCGCTATGAACATTGATATTATTATTTTGTGTGGATGTATGTTTTCATTTCTCTTGGAGTGAGTTTGCTGGGTTGTATGCTAAGTCTGTGCTTGACTCCGGAGGAAACTACGAAACAGTTTTCGAGAGTGGCTGCACCATTTTGCACTCCCACCATCTGTGTCCAATAGTTCCTGCAGCTCCATTCCCTCATCAGCACTTTTTGCTGTTTCAGCCAGTCCGGTGGGTGTGGCGTCGTCTCAGAAGAGTGTCTGTCAACTGAACAGGAGAGGAAAGCCCAGAGCACGCCCACCTCAGGAAGTCCCACCGGCTCCCCATTTTTGTGGTGCAGGCACGAGTCCTTCACCCAGGACCAGCCCGTGCGCAGACCCTGGACTGACAGACACCCATCCCGACCAGTGTCCAAGCTGAGTGGGTGTGAACTTTCCTATGCTCAGGTCCTTCCCAGACACCAGGCCCAGAGTGGGGAGGAGACTGGCATAGAGTCCCCAAGTCAAAAGTAGTAGGGGTTGGTTTCAGTCTGCGTGGTACCCACTCTGCCACCCCAGGAGCCTCTGGAAGGATAATACAGATAGAGGGGTGTGTATCTGGGTACTTCTTTGGAAGCCGAGGGCATGGGAGGCAACAGCCTGTGCACCTGGTGGGCAGGTAGGCCTTGTGGGTGGGCCCCCAGATGCCATCACCTGAATCTATGGGGTACCTGGACGCCCAGCTCTGCCTCTGAGGCCCCCCTGTCACACACACACACACACACACCCGCCATGGCCCTAGGTTTTGGAAGATAGGGGAGGGCACGAGGAAGGACCTGCCTTTGACAAACCTTTATTGTGCGCTGGGCCCTTTACTGGCACAGGGGACCCAGCCCCTGCAGTGGTGAGCTTCGCAGTCTAGTGGGACAGACAACCATGGTAAACATTCGGCCAGGGAGGGCCTCTCTGGAGGCGGACATCTGAGCAGCCACCTGAGTGCTAAGAAGGAGGCAGCCCTGGGGAGATCTGGGGAAAGGGCATGAGGGGAGCGCAATGCAAAGGTCTGGAGGTGGGAACAGGCTTTGTGCCAAAAGGAACAGCCCAGAGCCAGTGGTGCTGGACAGCAGAAGTGGGGGTAGGGTCTGAGGGAGGTGGGGGCTTGGGAGGGTGTGGAGCAGAGAAGGGAGAAGCTCTGACTTTCATGCTGATAGGATCCCTCCGGTTCCCAGGAGTGAATGAGGCAGCTGGGAGAACAGCCAGGAAGCTTCAGCAACCGGCCAGGCTCTGGTAGCTGGGCCTGGGGAGTGCAGGGTGGGGGCTCAGGGGTCAAACTTTCGAAAAAGCTTGGGAGGCGGAGCCAGAGTTCCCCTCACCCCCCGGAGTGATAGGGGAAGGGCGAGGAGAGAAGAGGAGTAGGGGGCAACTGAGGTGGGGGCCTGAGCCCCTGGCCGTGGGAGGTGGCGGCCCCTCCTTCCCGCCTCACTCACCCACCCAATGCCTAGCGAGCACCGAGGCCGCGGGGCGGTGCCCACTCGGACCTCCTGCTCCTCTGGCTCTTTGGCCCTCTAGCCCTCCTCCTGGCGGCCGAGCCTGACCCCCGCTTGGACAAACATCTTGTGGCCATTTCCGCCTCGACAGCCAGGAGCCCCGGCCCAGGCTGAACAAACACTCGGGACCTGCGCTTCCGCCCTTGACTCTGGGAAAAGCCGTTCCAGGAGCCGCTGAGGTCAACCCTGGAGGGAAATGGGAAGGAGGAAGCACCCAGGCGGCTCCTGCTGATTTGAGAGCCGCCAACAAAGCGCCCTGGACTTCAGTTTCCCCACGTGTAAAATGGGCCCAAGTATACCCACCTTGGAGGCCTGTGGGTGAGGCTGGAAAGCACCCAGCGCAGAGCGGGCACCAGGGCGGCTCCCCTGACCTGGTGAAGGGGTGAGGCTGTCCTCAGGGCCATTCGAGGATTTCCCCCAAGGGGCTGCAGGACTCTTAGGGGGCCAGACGAGCCTTCCTTCTCGAGGCTCCCCTTCCCCCATTCTTCCTTTCCACCTTCAGATTTCATTCCAAGCCCTCCCCAGACCGTTTTTAAGATCCAATGGTGGGGGCGGGCCACGGTGGCTCAGCAGGTAAGAACGCTTGCCTGCTGTGCCCGAGGACCTGGGTTCGATTCCTGGTGCCTGCCCATGTGAAAAACAAAAAACAAACAAACAAACAAACAAAATCCAATGGTGGAATTTCAGGCACTGCGTTGGGTAGTGGCAGTCCCGAAATGTGACTAGTGATCTCAGAAGGGGCTTGTGTCAGGCCCAAAGGACAGAAGAAGGGATGGAGGGACACGGGGGTGGATGCGCTGGACCATGGAGATCAGACGTAGCCCCAGGGGGCCTGGCTGTCTCCCGGGAACGGAAGCTTACCTCTCAGGGCTTCTAAATGCCTTGACCCCAAACCTCATCAGAGGCTCGAAGATTCTTTATGGGAAAGCTCCCTGAGGTCATGGGGACCAAAGTCTCCCATGAGGCTGCACCTCCAGTTCTGTCCCCTACCCTCCAGAGCCCTCCACCCCACCCCATCCTCTGGTCAGACTGGGGTGGAGTGGAAATTTGTAACAATGCGAAATATGTGAAAATGGTTGACTGAGGAGTGAGCTCCCCGCCCCTGGAAGTGTGAGCAGAGGTAGCGGGAGGTCCACTGGGACCCCACCTTTGTTTTCCTCCCTCATTAACTGCTTCCAGAGCCCTCTGAACTGTGACTTGAGTGGCGTGAGGCGGTTGGTTCCCGGGTGTGAAATATTCAGGTTCAAATCCCAGCCCTGGCTGTGGGCCTGAGTTCCACCTCTGTCAGAGGGACTGATCTTAGCACGACCTTGCCTTCCGCAGGCTGCTGGAGGATTAAAAGAAATGATTTGTGCAAAAGCACCTGACACACAGTCAGCACTCAATCGATGTCAGCCGAGGGCCTCGCCCCGCCTCTGCGGCAGCCACCGCCGCGGTCCCTGCGAGCTGTGCGGGAGGTGCGCGCAGCCATCCGCCGACCCCGTGCGCGGGGGTCCGGGGCGGTGCCCACCACTCAGTCCCTCTGGTTGAAAGCTTGGCCGGATAAAGCCTCCCCAGCTGGGGTTTGATTTTGTGTTTGTTTTTACTGGCAGGATCTGGGAGCGGAGACAATGGAATTAATGTGGGTTTTTTTTTTTTTCCTTTCCTTCTGAGCAGTTTCTTCTCAACTGAGATCTGTGAGACTGGATTCCCACCTCTTCTTCCGGTCTTTGGCGGAGCTGCCAGGAGAGGAAAGGCGTGGGCAGAAGAGATCAGGGAGGGGAGGTTTGGGGAGGGGAGGGAGTCCTTCTAGGCCGGCGAGCAGTAGGAAGAGGTGGGGTGTGCCCTTTCCTGCCTCTGAGTGTTTGCACATGCTGTCCTTCCCCTCCCCACCCCCGCCTGACCCCCTGACCCCGAGATGGCAGCTTCTGTGGCTCCTTGAGATCAGGCATCACCTCCTCCAGGAAGCCCTCCGGAGCCAACACTGAACTGGCGTTAGCATCTCCCTGCTCTCATTTCACTATGGACTGGTCCGACTGATTTATGGCCCGTTCCTAGGCCTGAGACTCTGCTCCCAGCACCTGACCCAAGGGTGGCTCTTGAAGAACACCAGCTGAATTGAGCCCTCGCCGTATGATCAGGAGGTCTCTTTCTGGAGAGTCAGATGGAGGACCAGAGGTCGGGCGGAAGCCTAGGCACGGAAGGGCTGTGGATGGGAAGGCGCACAGGTGTAAGCGATATTGGGCAGATGAGTTCGCCTTTCTGGGCGGGTTTTCTTCTCCATAAAATGGGAAGGGGGGGATGTTCCTAGCGCCACCTGGCGGAAAGAACCTGCATGGACTCGCGCCGCCTGCAGGTGCTTTAACGCGCTTTGCTGGGCGGTAGCTGGGGTCCGCGCGCAGGTGGTGGCGACTGCGCGTGTCCAGGGCGCAGGCACAAGCGGAGGCCCCGCCCATAAGTCAACCCCCACCCCTCAGCTCCTGGTGCTAAAAATAGCGCGACCCGGTCCCGCCTTCTCCCAGCATCCTCAGGCTGGGAGCCAAAGGTCATGCAAATGGAAAGTGAATTATGGACGGGGGCGGCGGGGTGGGGACACCAACCTGCTGTAAATCGGGCTGCAGACATTTAAGACCTTTTTCTGAGGCGCCTATACTTAACCTCTTGGCTCCTCCCCAATCACCAGACCAGCTTTTGGGGGGCACCCGGAGGCCCCTCTAGAGGGTCGGGGCTGCACCCTAAGAGGCCTCTGATGCCTGAGCCCCATGGGCGGCCCTGAGGGGTCGTGAGGAGAGGTGCGGCGGAGGGAGGCTCCCTTGGATAAGCACCTGCGCCCTGTGGCTGGACGACACACTGGACGCCACGTAGGGCGTTACGGTCCCCCAGGCCACCCCGCGCCTCCAGCACTCGTGTGCTTGGCGCTAAGCCCGAGGTCTCTCACACAGCGGACGTGGCTCCTGGGTACCTGCCTCGGCCCGAGTTCAGGCCCCACGGCAGCCGCTGAGGAAACCGAGGCACAGGGCAGTGCAGGGATGTGCCAGGGCCTCCGCCGCTGGGAAGTTGCAGAGCCGGGATTCCACCGACGTTGCCTCTCCACCTGGGGCCGTGGACTGCCCAGGACCGAGTCCAGCCCTGGAAGATGTGATGTGGCCGAGGGTCTGGGGGGAAACCCTGGCAGTCAGGTTTGGCCTTTCTTTGGCTGGACGACCCCAGAGAGGTGAGTCTACCTGTCCCACCTGCAAAAGGGGGCACAGTCTCGCCCTCAGCACTGTGGGTGGCTGGGTGCCCACAGGTCTGGGCTGGGCCGGTGTTCCCCATCAGTAAACTCGGACCAGGCCCCACCCTTGCTGCTGGCACCAGCTGTGCCTTTGACCTCTGACTCCTTATAAATACCCACCAGAACCCACACCCCCCACCATGGCTTTTTCCCCATGTTTGTTTGTTTTTTTAAAGCGGTCGGTAGTGGTTACTTTATTTTAGAGCAGGACCATGTCAGATAACCCATCTAATATATTTATTTCCAACAATTAGTACACATTCTTTGAGGAAAACTTAGAAATTTCAAACACAAAGAAAGAAAAAGTTCAGAAATCCCTTGAACCCCCCACCCCCACCCCACCCCCAAACACACACCCAGATGTCATAACCTAGCAAGGTACCTGGGAGTTCGCCTCTCTGTCACACTGTGACCGGTGGTGGCTGCCTGTCGCTGCACAGACTGTTCAATGCCAGGTCCTGGAGCTGGAACTCAGGGAGCCCTTGGTTCCTTTGGGGCAGGGGTGCCCAGCTCTGCCTGAGGGCACAGAGGGAAAGTGAGAATGGAGGAGGCAGGGATGGGGGTGGCGTGGACCAGTAGAGGAAGCAAAAGTGCCCACCAGGTCCTCCTTCCTGGCGGGGTCACCCACGCAAGACCTGTGCCATACCTACAGGGGATCCCCAAGACAGGTGCCTTCCCACCATCCCTGCAGTGGGAAGAAGGGTCCCTGGCCCACAGAGACAGCTCCAAGCCCCCTGCCCAGGTAGTTTCAGCTCGGGGGCTTTCCCAGCCACAGCCCTGCTCCTGGCCACACTCCTGGCCAGCCAAACCTTTCGAGTACAGGTGGGGAAATTGAGGCCCAAGGGGAGCACTCGACTGGCCCTGTCTTCAGTTGAGCCACAACTAGAACCTAGGCTTGGTGGGACCTGGGGGGTGGGAGTGGGCTAGAGTGCCCTCTTCCTAGAGCCCACTCCAGCAAGCATCTCGGTCAGGCTTCCCGAACTTTCCTGGCCACCATGAAAGGGGTGCCCACCTCCAGAGCAGTTTTGGAGTCCCCCAAATTACCTGTACCCCTTGAGGCTTGGACACCAGAGAGATCTTCAGGGTCACACAGACCTGCCTCCCCACACTGGTGCTACCCTCTTTGACTTGTGGCTTTGGCAAGCCCCTGCCCCTCTTTGATTCTCTGTTTCTTCCTCTTTTGTAAAATGGGGCTAATGAGACCCCTCTCAGAAGGGGAGTAAAGGAGATAGCATGCAGGACCTGGCTCAGGGAGGGGCCCAGGGTGTCCAGGGATCCACTGGGTTGGAGGATTGGGGTGTATGGCCCCTCTTGCCCAGCTGGGCTGGCCTCAGGTTTGACTAAGACAATGGGATGGCTGCACCTGGGCTGAACTCATTGGCTTCCGTGAGGGTCCCATAGGGCTGCCTGTTTTGCTGGGGAGAGGGTCTCCCCTCCTATCCTCTTCCTTCAGGCCTCCTTCCTGCTTCCCTGGGTGGTGGCAAGACCCTTCCGTCGAGGCAGTCATCAATCGCACCCGAGGTCCGGAGTGTCCGGTCAGCCTTCTCAGGCCATGACTCACTTCCTGTTTCCAGAAGTTGAAAATAGCCTCCCCTGATGCATGGCCCGGCAGCCCCGAGCTGGGCCTCCCTTAGCTCCATCCCCAGATAGCTGCTCCGAATCTGTCCCTCGGCGTGTCCCAACCCAGGTCTACGCATTCACCATTAGTGACTCAAGTCTCTGTTTTGTCTCAGCACCCAAACGCCCCGATGTTCACAGAGCACCTGCTTTGAGGGTCTGGCCCGGGGGCCCAGTGGTGAGCAGGACAGAGCCGTATCCCTCTGGTATCTACAGGCACTGACCACCCAAGTGGGCATGCAGGTAAAGTGCTACGAGCACTGGGCAACCAGGGAGGGATTCCCACAACACAAGACTGCTGAGCTGAGCATGGGGCGGGGGTGAGGGACAGTGAGTGGGCAAAACAGGCAAGAGAGCACAGCAGGCAGAGGGAACAGCATGTGTAAAGGCCCAGTAATGGGACTGGTGGGAGTATATGAGTAACTGCAGGAAGGCCAGTGTGAGTGTGTGTGTGTGTGTGTGTGTGTGTGTGCACGCAGTGCAGGCCAGACTGTACTGAGGCTTGGGGAAAAGGACATAGAGGTGAGGCTTTTTTTTTTTTTTCAGCAGTTTTATTGAGATAAATTCACGTACCATACAATCCATACAGTCCATCTAAAGTGTACAAGCCCTGTCTTCTAGTAAATTCAGAATTGTGCATTCATCACCACAATCAATTTTAGAACATTTTCACCCTTGAGAGGATTCACGATGTTATATAGTCCCATGTTTCATCCTCTGGCTTTCCTTCTAGTGACATATACGGTCCTAAATTCTCCCTTTCAGCCACAATCACACCCATATATTATTGCTGTTAGTTACACTCAGTCCACCACTCGCTCCCATCACCTCCTTCCTTTTCCAATCACCTACAGTCAACCAGATTACTAATTCTGCACAAATTAAGCATCAAATCCCCATTCTCTACCCTTATTCTATCTTCTGGTGACCTGTTCTAGATATTCACGCCATGAGTTTGTAGTTATATTTAGTTCATGTTAGTGAGGTTGTACAATGTTTGTGCTTTTGTGTCTGGCTTATCTCACTCAGCGTAATGCACACAAGGCTCATCCATGTTGTAGCCTGCCTCAGGACTTCGCTCCTTCTTATTGCTGAATACTATTCCATTGTATACATAAACCACATTTTGTTTACCCATTCATCAGTTGATGGACACTTGGGATGCTTCCATCTTTTGGCACTTGTGAATAATATTGCTATGAACATCAGTGTGCAAACATCTGTTTGCGTCCCTGCTTTCAGTTCTTCTGAGTATATACCTAGTAGCATATCCCAAGAGCTTTTGCAGGGTTTTAAGTTGGAGAAAAACAACATAAACAGATTTGCGATTTGAAACTCTCCCTCAGGCTGCAGGGTAGGGAAATGGTGCAGGGAGAGGAAGGGAGGAGAGCAGCAGGGGAGGGTGGCCCAGGCGGGCAGGGGTAGGGCTCAGACAGATGCAGTAGTCTTCAGCCGGAGGAGATGCAGGCTGAGTGGGGGTGCGGGGTGGGGGTGTGCTTGTTTAGGAGGTGACATTTGGATAGGGAGAAGGAAGGGACGTAGTGTGCAGGCGCTTGCCAGGTTTCTGCCTTGGGCCGCTGGGTGGGCGGTAAACTGGGGACACCAGAGGACAGGGCAATGGGGGAGATGTTGGCTTTGGTTCAGGACAGTGGAGTTTGAGCTCTTGGCCCCTCTCCTGGCATTCTCCCCTGCTTTTGTATGCAGGACACACACTGAGGGACCTCCTGCTGTGCGTGTAGTAGAGGAGAAATAGCTACATGTGAGATGTGACCCACTTTGGGTGACAGTGAGGCCTAGAGGCACTTGTGCCTCTGTGGACTTATGGGAGGAAGGATGGCCTTTCCCCTCCCCCACTGCCCCCTCCCACCCACCCCCACAGTGGCCTCCCAGGTCCAGCAATGAGCCTCACCTAAACGGAGAACGGCGGGACTCTTCTTCCAGGCCTGCCTCCACCACACTGTCCTCCCAGGGCAGCTTCTCCAGAGCTGCCAGAGGCCGTCCCTCCAGTGTGGTGCACGAGGCCCTGCTCGGCCTGACGCCATCACCGCTCACATCCCACCCCCTACCCCCTCCCTCTGGCTCCCCCTACTCCAGCTGCACAGGCCCCCTGGCTGTTCTCCAAACACACCTGGCACATAGTAGGTGCTCAATAAATGCTTGCTGGAGAATGACAGAATGAAGGGGCAGGCCGAGTTGGTGTAGGCCAAATTAGAGGGGGCAGGTCCCCACCACCTCACTGAGGCCAGCTCTGAGTGTGGAAGCTACCTCTGCTAAGGGTCCCTCCTCCCCATCTCGGTCCCACCAGCCCCTGCCTGGGACCATGCCCTCCATCCCTGTAGGTCCCTGGGGACTGGTGGTTAATGCCGCAGCTGTGGGCCCGTGGCCTGGGGTTCAAGGCTGTGCCACTTATTCACCCTTTGACTTTGGACAAGCCAATGAACTTCTTGCCTCAGTTTCCCCATCTGTACACATTTACATACCTCCCCAGTAAGGTGGTCATTGGAGAGAATGAACACAATAATCCATGCAAGTCTCTCGGAACGGCAGTGCCTGGCGCAGTCAGCCTCAGTAAATGTTAGCTTCTTTTATTTCAGAAGGGTTTTTCTCCCTCAGGCCTGTAGTTGGTGGCCTTCGCCATGTCCCAGGAGCTGTGCTGCGGGTGACAAGGCATCCCTCTCTTTTCCAGATGGGGGAACACAAGCCCAGAGAGGAAAGTCCCACAGCTGGGCACCCCCACGCCTCACGGGGACCCGGAAGTGGCCCCCTGCCCCACAGCCGTGAGCTGGAGAATGGAGGTGAGGCTGGCGTGATTTTCCTGCTGAAATTTCAACTTGGCCAAGTCATGGTCTTTCCAGGAAGTCCCTGACCTCACTGGAAAACCCTATTTTACAAAGATGAACCCTCCCCAGACCAGGACAGAGGGTGGCAGCTGAGTGCCAGGCAGGGATTCCACAGGAGGCTGGGAAAGTCAAGGCCTGCTCCCCCAGTTCAGGCTGCCCTGGAAGCTGCAGGGGCTAGGCACCAGAAAATGATGCGAGAACATCCATTCATCTCCCTCCCTCTCTCCTTCCTACCTTTCTTCCTCCACCTGTCACAAGCCAACTTTGAGTCTAGTCATCTGCCTGGTGATGTAGGGACACTGGTGTGTCCAGACAAAATCCAGGGAGACAGAGCAACAGACAAATTGTCCCCTGGTATGACAGCAGATGGAAGCAGAGGGTACTGCAGGAGTCCAGGGAGGAAGGTCTAGCCCAGCCTGCGAGGTCACGGCAGGCTGCTGGGAAGAAGCCAGGCAGAGTTGAAGGGTTGAAGAAGGGTTAACCAGGGGAGAAGGCGGAAAGGAGGGAAACTCAGGGTCATGGTGGGACTTAGTCTACACACTGACCAGGGAACTCGGGTAGAGCAGGGCATTTGGGACTCAGGCCTCAGCCCACCCTTGGCTGGGAGGAAGTGCGGGCGAAGGAAGGGTGGCTCATCCTGAGACACCAGGCTGTGGTCAGAGGAGTAGGATGAGGAATGGTGTCACCCAAAAGTCCCTAGAGACTGCTTCCAAGTTCCTCAGCAGGGAAAGCCAGGCTGAGTCATTACTTACTGGCCAGGCTGCCCAAGGTTAGGGTTAGGACCACCGAAGGCGGAGGCTGGACCATCCACGGTCAGAGAGCATCCAAGGTCAAGGGCTGGACCATGCAAGGCCAGAGGTAGAGGCTGGCCCATCTAAGGTCAGAGGCTGGACTATCCAAGGTCAGGCTGAGCCTTGCAAAGGGGAGATCAGGCTGTTAAAGGTTGGCCATCAAATCCCGGGAGTTTTGTGAGACCACCTCCTCCAGCCCTGAGGGGCAGCGGGACCGGGACCAATGGCCCCAGAAGAGAAAGCCTTGATGGCCTCCAAGGGCTCAGATCCCAAGTGTGAGCCACAGACGTTGGGCCCACAGCAGCCATTCGCCCCAGCCCCAGCGTGGGATGCATGTGTACACACGACCCCACGTGCACCCGCCATGCACACCTGCACACATTTATACCCCTCCTCCCGTGCATATCCCTCATGTGTGTACACACCTCACAAATGTCGCATGCACACATACGTCCTGGGGTATGCCCCAAGATAGGCTCTGAACACGCTAGAGGCCTGGGGTGGGCCATGGGGAAGCTGGCTGCTAGGGTGCACCCCAGGGGCCCCTCTGAGAGCTGAGCCATCAGGCTGTGGCCTGTCCTCCATGTCTCCCCCACCTCAGAGCCCCCTGGCTGGGAGTGGTGAATTCCTGTCCCCAGGAGTAGGCAAACAGGGTAGGTGATCTGTGTGGCAGGCTGCAGCAGGGCGCCTGTGACCAAGCTCATGATGCTGGGGGAGGCCAGGATGAGGGTTGGGGCCCCTCGAACTTACCCTCCAAAAGAGCTGTGGATTCCCCACCAACCTGCTCTCCATCTCAGAAAGAGGCACCCTCAGGTGGGGGAAGCCAGAGATCTGGGAGCGCCCCACCTGATGCCTTCTGTTCTTCAGCCTCCACATCCAAGAGTCCCCCCACATCCTGACATCCACGTATCCTTATCCCCACATGCCCCGCACCAAACATCTAAGCATGCCCCAGCATCTACACCCTCCATGCCCTCGGCACCGCTCCTCCAGACATCCTAAACTCTGGGGAGCACTCCTCCTCAACAGTCCCCAGGCCCATCTTCCTTCTCCACCGCTGCCACCCCCCTCTCAAGGCCTCCACCATCGCTTGCCTGGGGGTCTAAAGTAGCCTTGTCTCCCTGGGGCCATTCTGATCCCACCAGTCTCCTCTGAGAACCTTCTCAGGCTCTCCTGTCCTTGGCCTTCAGGGCCCCGTGTGGTCAGTGGAGTAGGATGAGGAATGGCGTCACCTGAAAGTCGCAGGTGTATGGGAGAGCCTGACATGGACAAGCAGGGCCCAGGTGTAGCTTGGTCTTAGTGGCCCAATGACCTGCATGTGTTCCCAGAGAGAACCCAGTGTCCAGAAAAAATGTTTCCTCTCTGTTTTCTTGGTGAACTTAAAATGCAGCCCTCAAGACCTACCCCAAATGTCACCTCCACTGAGAAGCTTTTCCCAGTGAACTCCTAGCGTCCCTCAAAGCCCAGTTGAAATGCCCCTTTTCCAAGAGCCCTGAGACAGTATTAAGGCCTCTTCCATCAAGTTGCTTATCACCCAGTATGAAAGTGTATGTCTGTCCCCATAGGGTAGACCATGCCTGACCATTTCTGAGACACACGGTCACTGCTAATAAAGGTAAGGCTGGCTGGATGGACGCATCTCTACCCCAGGACACATCTGCCAAGCAGACAGGATGGTCATGTTGGCCACTGGAGGCTCTCTCCCTGGACAATGCCAGAAAGACTCTGCCAAAGCTTGCCAGGGGTGGGCACCTGGGCATCTGATGGGAAAACCCAAACCAGCTCCTGCTTCATCCCTCCCCAGGACAGGGAAGGGGCAGGACTTTCTGAATCTGAACTTGGAGGTGAGGGGTGGGAAGGGAGGGGTCAGCAATGCTTCCCCCATCAGTGAATTTTTTTCTTTCTTTTTTTTTTTTTTTTTTTTGGCATGGGCAGGCTCTGGGAATCGAACCCAGGTCTCAGGCATGGCAGGCGAGAACTCTGCTACTGAGCCACCATTGCCCACTCCCATCAGTGATTTTAATAATAAATATCATTGATTAAGCATTTGCCATGGGCCAGGTGCTCGCTAACTGCTCCTCAGGGATTATTTCATTATCCTTGCAGTCTGGGGAGGTAGGGACTCTCATAGCCATGTTACAGGTTTGGAAACTGAGGCCCAAAGAGGCGAAGGGACATGCCCTGGGTCCTGCAGATGGGAAGTAGAAGGGCTGGGATTTGAACTAGGTCCCAGGACCATAGGGTGACCTGACTCCACAGCCTTGGCTGGGGCCCATCTCCGAGAAGAGGGAGGAGCCAGACCTGGGTGGAATTCACAGTCTGCCCCCAGTGGCTGGGTGGCCCTGCCCAAGTTGCTTCCCCTCTCTGAGCTTCAGTCTCCCCACCTGTAAATGCATCTCACAGCCACCCTGCCTTGGGGGGGATGAGCTGAAGTTCCAGGAAAATCCAAGGCCTCTTGGGGACTTAAAAAATGTTGTAGAGATCGAGGCTCAACCTCCTCTGGGAACCTTTCCTTGCCTGTCCCCATGGCCTCATTGCTGGTTACTCTCCTGTGTACCCCACCCCCCAGCCCTGCTGTCCAGGGTTGGTCCCTGCTGTGTCCCCAGGGCACACAGTAGGTGCTCAGCATCCGCTGGGATGGGCGTGGTTAGACAGACCTCGGTCTGAATCCAGGACCCTGGCCTGGCCTGGTTCTCAGCCTCAGTTGGCTCATCCCATCAAATGGGGACGCACAACTGGTGGTTTGTTTTTATAAGGATCAGAGGGAAAAGCTCTAGCACACAGTAGGTGCTCAACTGACCTGACCTTCTATCCCCCTTGACTCTACTCCATCCCTGGCAACTTGTAGCCCCAGCCATGGGGGATGCATCCTGCCCACCACCGGCCCGCTGGGGGCAGCTGCCGCCCAGTGATGGCAGCGGCTGGGGAATGTGGGGGGGGGGGCCCGGGGCAGCCCAGCCCCTCCACGGCTGCGGCGGGACAGAGGGCTCAGTGTGGAGCTGCCCGGGGTCCTTTCACAGACCCAGACCCATGACGGGGCGTCTGAGAATGCCGCCCATTATACGGCTCACAGAGCACAAAGGGGCCACGCCGGGGCTCAGCGGCCCAGGCGCCCGGGGTGGGTGCACAGGGGCTGTGGGTCCCCGCCCCTGCCGGCCGCGGCCCTGACCACAGAGGGCAAGGATGTGGCCTGCGTCGGAGAGGGCGTCTCTCAGGCAGGAATGAGAACCATTTCCTCCAGCCCCACAGGGTGACAAAGACAGAGAAACGACCGAGGGGACCCACCCACCCCCAACCCTGAAACCAGGTCTTGAAGGCTGCTGTTTCTCCCTGTTGGGTGGGGGGCCAGTGCGGCAGAGGAGGGACCCCTCCAGAAGCCCTGGGCCCAGGAAGGTCAGTGGAGCTAGAATCCTGAAGGGGGCAACCCCCTCCCCGTGTGTCCCCCGGCGTCTGCAGAGGGGGGCCACAGTGGAAACACTGATGGAAAGTCCGTGCCAGCAGCACCAATTGCTGTAATTTAAATCCATTAGTGCGATGGGTGCTAAGTGTCCTGTCAGTTTCTTGGCTGGAGCGTCACTCAGCCCACCCTGAGCCACATGAGTGGGAGGCCGGGGCAGTGACAGGTGGTCAAGTATGCAGTCAAGAGAGGGGGCGGGATTCACTTTGGGCCACCTGTTTGCTGTGTGACCCTGGGTAAGCCTTTAGGCCTCTCTGAGCCTTAGTGTTCCTGTTTATGGGAAGAGGGGAAGGAATAATTCCATGGGCCTTCTAAGACCTGTTGGAGGCTTAATAAACGAAGGGATGTTATGCTTCAAAGCCCTTAATGGTGCCTGCATGGTGGCTATTAGGACAACAGTCGGGCTCTGGGATGGGTTAGTTTATGTGCCAACTTGGCTGGGTCATGGTGTTCAGTGAAGTGATTAAACACTGGCCTAGATGTTGCTGTGAAGGTATTTTGTAGATGTTACTAATATTGACAATCAGTTAACTGTTTAAGGAGATCACTGTCAATATTGTGGGTGGGTTTCATTCCATCAATTGAAGGCTCTAAAGAGCAAAGAACTGAGATTTCCAAAAGAAGAAATTTTGATTCAAAACTACACCACCTACTCGGAGTTTCCAGCCTGCCAGCCTCCCCTAGAGGTTTTTTTGTTTGTTTTGCATGGGCAGGCACCAGGAATTGAACCTGGGTCTCCTGCATGGCGGGCGAGAGCTCCCCTGGAGGTTTTGAATGCTCGAGTGCAACGCCAACTCTTACCAGAATTTCCTGCCTGCAGCCTGCCCTGTGGACTTCAGACTTGCTAGCTCTGCAGTTACGTCAGCCAATTCCTTAAAATCAGTAATCGATCAGTCATCAACCGGTGATCTATCCATCCATCCATCCATACGCACATACATCCTATTGGTTTGGTTTCTTTGGAGAGCCTGGATTGATACGAGGTACAAATGAGCAATTTGGGGAGCCCCATATCACCGCCCCTCGAGGAGCCTGAGGGAGAGGAACCCCGTGTTTCAGAGCTGGAAGGGCAGTGGAGAGCCTGCCTCATGATATACCAGGGTTTTTTTGCTTTTTCGACTTTTATTTTTAATTAGTTTTTTTTAATTATGGTAACATATGTATATAACTTAAAATTTGCCATTTTAACCATTTTTAAGTGTACAATTCAGTGGCACTAATTACAGTCACAAAGCTGTATAACCATCACCACCATCTATTTGCAGAACTTTCCCATCATCTCCAACAGAAACTCTGTACACATTAAGCAATAATTTCCAACCCCCATCCCCCACCCCTGCCCCTGATAACCTCTAATCTCCTTTTTGCCTCCATGAACTTGCTTGTTCTACGTATTTCCTATCAGTGAGCTCAGACTGTATTTGTCCCCATGTCTGGCTCATTTTACTCAATATGATGCCTCCGAGATGGAACAGAACTTCATTCCTTGTTTAAAGCTGCACAACTGGATGCTTTTCATAGCAGCCCTGTGAGGTGGCTTATGTGGCCCTTTTCCAGATAAGAAAACTAAGGCTCAAAGAGAGGTGATGGGTAGTGTAACAGTGGCTCAGTGGTAGGAATTCTTGCCTGCCAAGCTGGAGACCGGGATCAATTCCTGGAGCCTGCCCATGCCAAAAAAGAGAGGTGGCGCCCCCACGGTCACAGAGAAGGCAGGGGTCACAGCTGGACACGGAACTCAGACCTCTGTATGCCCAGGCAGACGGGCAGAGGGACGCGGTGGCTAAGAGCAGGGTTGGGACACTGGTGAGCTGTGCGGCTGGAGGCCAGTGGCAGTGCCACCCTGAGCCTCGGTGACCTTCTCCGCAAAATGGGGCTTAGAGAGCCTGCCTCTGAGGGGTGCTTCCCCTTGGGAAATGAGGTAGGCCTTGGGTGGCAGGGGAGGGTATGATAAGCCATAGCTTTGATTCCTGTCAATATCAGCCAAGGGTGCTGAACTGTCCCTGAGGATTCTGCTTCTAGCACCTTCTTGTCCTCCGGGTGGAGCTGGGGGTGGGGGTGGGGGGAGCGAGTTAGGAGCCCTTCCTGCAGGGAAAGCTTTCTCCGAGGCTGGGCCCAGTGGCCAAGAGGGCAGAAGCCCCCTCTCCCCGCACAGTCCTGACCCTGCTGTTATTTTTTCCAATTGAAGAAGAAAAACATTTCCTCCTGCAGCCCTGCCCTTGGAAGCCAGAGAGCTGAGGACAGTGGAGCAGGGCCAGGCCCCACCTTCTCGGGGTCAGCCCAGATACCCTCTGAGTCACCTCGTCCTCGTCCTCCAAGGTGCTGGAGCAGGTCAACATTTTCCCAATTTCAGTCACTCTTGTACCACCTGGATAATGTCCCACTTCGTATTTGTCTTTAACTCACTTAAAAAATATATTTTTTATTCAGAAATTTTCACACACATCATCCATACACGGTGTACAATCAGTGGCTCACAGTATCATCACATAGTTGTGCATTCATCACCACGGTCATTTTTAGAATATTTGCACCACTCCAGAAAAAGAAACAAAAAGAAAAAAGAAAAGGCTCATATATCCCCTATCTCTTACCCCTCCCTCTCATTGACCACTAGTATTTCAATCTACCCATTTTACCCCTTACCTCCGCTATTATTTACTTATTATCCACATTGTTTTACTCATCTATCCATACCCTAGATAAAAGCATTAGACACAAGGTTTTTCACTATCACAAGGTCACACTGTAAAAGCTATATTTAACTTACTTTTTAAAAAAGTTTAATAGATGCATTTGTCAAGGAAATTTTATATCATTGTCCTACATGGAAAACTGGTACCACTTGCCAAAACCAGAAAGTAACTGCAAATAAAAAGAAAAGCAGGGGATGCAAATAGATTTCTGGAATGCTGATGTCAACAGCACCCTGTGGACAGGACGAATGTTAAAGCTGTTGGTCCCAAATTGAGACTTTCTCCTATATGTAATCAGAAGGCTTGAACAAAACATGAGAAGGCCCTGAATCACCATTTACGTCAGGGTTAGCTGGTGCTGGGTTAATCTAGGGTTGATTAATCTGGTTTAATTAATTCAGTTAGTTAATGCTGGATAGGCGTGGGGAGGGCAACCTAACCTGTTGCCCTCCCCATACCTCTCTCCCTGGGGACCACTTGTCTCTCCTTGCTTCCCTTTAAAATCCCTTCTGGGAGGATGCCCCAGTGATGACATGAATTCATTCATCTGTTCATTCATTCATCTGGGCACCTCCTTGCCACCTGCCCATGACCCACCCTGGCCTGGAAGGCAGAGGGGAGAAAGCACAGGATCTGGAGACAGATCTGGATTAGAATCTTCACCTTATTAACCCCCTCAGTTTCCCCATCTGTGAAATGGGTTCAGTGATCCCCTCCTTGAGAATTGGCTGCAAGGATGGCATGAGATAGTATGAAAGACAGTTAAAGGACTCAGCTCTTCGTGGACAGAGGCTGTGCCAGCTGCCACGGGGCTCAGGGCAGGAAGTGGAGTCCTGGTCTTCTGATGTCCCCTGCCCTCACCCCCAGGATGGGCTGCATGGGCCATTCCTCACTGCAATAAGGGAAGAGAAACTGGAGTTTGCTATGCCAGCAAACTGTGCTTTTTGATTCCTCATGTTCTCTAGGCCTCACAACCTCCCAAGGGTAGGTGAACCATTCCAACTGTCCTCATCTTACAGATGAGGAAACGGCTGCTTAGAGGGAGCAAGTGTTTGCCCAAAGCCACATAGCTCTCCCTGCCATGGGCTTACTCGGGAACCTTGGGACCCTGGCCGTGCCCCTAAATTCTAAACTGGCCCCCCCCACACCCCCAACCCCTGGATGATTGCTAAGTTGCACACTCTCAACTTGACAGGAGGTTTATGTCCAAAGTGCCCAGAGCCTTCCCCTGTGGGCTGAGCTGTGTTGGAAGCATTATCCCCAAGGCTCGGTGGGGGGAGCTGCAGGATGCAGCAAGATGCGCTTGGAGACGGGAAGGAAGAAGGGAGGGGCGAGAGAAAGAAGGAGAGAGGGGTGAGGGGACAGAGAGAGGAAGGAAGTCACACAGAGAGACAAAGAGTGGAAAGGAGGGGAAGGAAGGGGAAAGAGACAGGGAGAGAGGGAGAGACAAAAGGAGAGAAAAAACTGGGCGGAGCAAGAAGACCAAGAGAGAACGGAGGGGTGGAGGGGCGGGGGAGAGGAAGAAAGGCTAAAGAAAGATAAGACTGGGAAGGAGACAGACGAATGCACTGATTCTGGGGGTGAGGGGTGTCACTGAGGAGGGGTGGGCTGGGGGGGTGCATCGAGGCGGGTCCCCCTGCACCCCTACTGGGCCCCCTATTTCCCCCCCATGTTTGGCACACGAGCACACCCCTCCACCGAGATGGAGCTGGGGGCATCAGTCCTTTCAGGCCATCCTCTTGAGCCTGCGTGGACGGGACAGGGTGAAGGAAGAGGAGGTCTCCGATTTCCTGCAGCTGGGTGCCCCTCGCCATCAAAGCAGTGGCCGGCAGGGGGGATGAAACAGGTCGGAAAAAGGCAGATGTGGTGGGCGAATGCTGCTGGCAGGAAGACAAGGGTGTTGGAACGAGGGAAGTAGGGGGTGGCAGTAGGCCTGGCTTTCCTGCCTGCCCTGTTGGACACATAGAGCCCCCGTGCCCTTCCTTCCTGGCTGGGTGGGAACACTATCTTTCTGGAACAGGTGAGGTGATGCCAGGCCTCCCTCAGAGAGTGGGCCATTGGACACCACATGGTGGCCTTGGGGGGTCTTTGGGGGATCCCATTCTGAAAGGCTGGAGCTGGCCTGGAGGCCGGGAGGGGGTATTTCTGACAGGGGGGTGCTTTTAAACACTTTGGTTCTACTTCTTATAAGCTGTGCTTCTTGGCCCAGTCCCTTCACCTCTCAGGGCCTCAGTTTCCATATCTGTAAAATGGGGATACTAATAGTACCAACCTCAGAGGGTGGCTGTGAGGACCGAGTGACCAAATACATGCAAAGCGCTTGGCTCGGGGCAGTCAACAAACTTCCCGAGCACCAGATCTTGTGGGCCGTGTCCCAGCTCTGGTGCTCGTAGAGCTCTGGGAGCTGGCAATTCTTGCTACCTGCCTCTGACCCGGGGCCCCCTGCTCCTTTCCAGGCAAAAGGAGAAGTGTGCCCAGTGCCAGCTCATTTGCACCTAAACTTCCGTTAAGCCTGGGGTCCTTGGTGTCATCCTTCCGGAGTCCTGAACAAAGGGGAAGTGCCTGGCTGAGGGGTAGTGGATGGGGAGGGTGGCAGTTGGCAGGGCTGGGTCCCCGATGGAGGCAATCCGGCGTCTGGCTCAGGTTATTAGCTCCGTGTGGCTCAGCCTGACCCATGGCCTGGCACCAGCCTAAAGTATATCCATTCTCCATGATTTCCTGATTTATATGTCTGACCCCTGAGAGCTAGCCCTCTGTCCCCACCACTTGGAAAACTCCCTTTATGGGTTTGGCGCTTGGGATCATGAGGTCTGAGGTGCCTGGTAACCCCTGTCCAGCTGGCTCAGGGGGAATAGAACCCCAGGCTCAGGACCGGAGGGCTGGACAGGGCCCAGGGAAGGGGAGAGCTGCAGAATGTGAGGTGGGGTGAGGGATAAGGAGGGGCTGGGGATGAAGAAGGGACAGAAGGAGAGAGAGAGACACAGGCGGGGGAGAAATGGGTGGG
>PVIY010035593.1:0-26149 GCA_004026745.1 Myrmecophaga tridactyla
GAAGAAACATCTATTCAAAGAACCTATATTGTATATTTATTTCATGCCAGTAAAGACAGGCATTTACCATTATGCCAGATATTGTGCTAAGGTGCTAATTGTTGTCCAAATCACCAGGATTCTATTATTAATGTAATCATTTCAAAAAGAGGATTTTATACTTCTGGCTCAGCAGGTACATCACAATCTGACCCCCATTATCTCTCTGACCCATTTCCCATTCCTCTCACCTTAGCTCTGGCTACACTGGCCTCTGGCTATCCCTAAGAACAGAGCAATCATGCTCTAACCTCAGGGACTTTGCACTCGCTCTTTCTTCTAGCTGAAGTGATCTTTCTCTACATATTCCTATGAACTATTTTTCATTTCATTCAGGTCTCTATTCAAATATCACCTTATCTGAGATGATTTCATTGAAACTTAATAAAATAGCACACACACACCCTGCCCCAACAGTCTCAATCTCTTTTAAAAGTCTACTTTATTTTTTATCTATAGCAGTTACTACAAACTAATCAGTTCTATATATTTGTTTATTGCTTGTTTCCCCTTCTAAAATGTCATCTCCATGAGGGCAGGGACGTTGCTTTATTCCCTGCTAAACCCGCAGTGTACACAACAACAGTGCCTGATATGTAGTATTTTCGTAAACATTTCTTAAAAGAGATGAACGATTTTTAAGATGTTAAAGGAAAAAGTTTCTGAGGAAAAAAAGAAAATGGTTGGGTTAAATCAAGTTAAACAGGTCTTTTAAGAGATTTCGAAGTGCTAATGTGCATGATGCATTTGGGGTAACTACTTTCATACAAGGATTCCAGGGAGTACATTTTAAGGAACTGGACAAAAATGTGTGGAATTACCATAATATCTGACAAAAATGCACTCCCACAATAATATATGCCTTTTTCTTCTATCAGAGAGAATACCAGGTTTAATAAAAACATTAGGATTGTCCCAGAAATACCTTCCTCATGAATTTGTAATTCAAAATATTTAATAATTTATTTTTTATCTGTTGGGTCTAGCAGGTGCCATAATGCATTTGAGAGAGTGTAGAAAGTTAAAAATTCTTAGTGAACTTTTAAAAGGCACTTTATTTGTATTTAGTTAAGTTGAATTGATCCCATTGCCTGAATTCAGCGCCACTTCCCAAAGTGGTCAAAGATGTTTGCAGGCATAACGATGTGCCACAAAAGTGACATGAGAGGCAAGAGGCAGGATACCTTTTGAGATGACCAGAATATCATGTAAATATAGCAAGCACAAAAATAGCATCCAAATTTAGAAGGCAAAGCTCTTGAAATTGAGAAGTGAATGACATTGTTAGAAACATCAAAATGCTAATTACATTTGTACAATTCATAGAGATGTATACTTTGATTTGTGTATTTTAATGCCTATTGATTATATACAAATAAAATAGTTTCTGTATCTCTAGAAATCTAGCTAAGAGCTTCTCTTCCTATAATTAATTGTCTTAGTTTAGCTCTGAAGACAGACAAAGCAAAATTGTTATCCATAAACTTTAAAACTTCAAAAAAAACCCCTGCAATCCTGCTAAGGATTTGGCATAGGGAAAACATACTAGAAGTATGAATAAATCAATGAGGATGACTGAACTGATTGTGTGGAAAACTGAATTAGAAAATATTCTAAAGGCTATAGAAACTATAGTTAAACCTTAATGAAGAAGACACCCTGATAGACCACCTTTAGTAAATAACTAAGACTACAGAGTAATCAGCACTTTGCAGAGAAGTGGATGCTATTCAAGTGTTTTAAAAAGAACTTAAATTTAGTGAGGTCAACCCATCCACAAAATAGATCCAAGAGTGAGCTAAGGTAGTTAAATTGCTTATTCCTTTTCAAAATTAAATCATTTCCTTTTTTAACCTGTGAACTAATTGTACTTCTTAAAACTATTTTAATACAAAAAGGGGGAATTTTATGAATGGCATTGGTTTATGGTGGCATTTCCCCATTTACAAAGGCAATACTTGATAATCGCAATAATTTTGAAAGTTTAGGGAAAAAATTTAAAACTAGGGAAAAGATCTTCTCGCAATTCTACTACCAAATGGCAATCTCTGTGAATACCCAGACATGTCTCCTTCTAGTCCTTCCAAATATTCCATTTAGAAGATTGCATCTACATTTGTAAATGTTTTTAAGTTTTATCTAAAACTTAAACTTGGTGGGGAGGGGTCATGGTCCGGGAATTGAACTCAGGTCTCCCACATGGAAGGCAAACATTCTACCACTGAACCACCCATGCATCCATATAAACTCTTTTACGTGTCATTAAAAGCTCTAGTGGGTGTATAGGTGATTCGGTGGTAAAATGCTCATTTGCCATGCAGGAAACCAGGGTTCAATTCCCGGACCATGAACCTCCCTACCAAAAAAAAAAGCTCAATTATTCTCCTAATGTTGAAATATCTTTGTGAGTAAATATTTTATTGCATTTGGATTGTTTCCATAGTGTATACTCTTAAACGTAGAATTACCAGAGTATGAATACTTTCAAAGCTCTTGATATGTGTTGCCAAATTGGATTCCGGAAAGTTTATACTAATTTATACTTCCATTAGTATTATATGAGATTTTTTTCACTGTGTCTATGCCAGTCTTGAGATGTATTGGTGCTTTAATCTTTGCTAATTTGATTGTACAGAAATAGGATAGATCTTTGTCACTTTTTCTCTTCTTACTGAAGGTGTTGAATCCACCTTTTTTTTTTAAGTGACTAACAATTTGCATTGCTTCCGTGAATAATCTGTTCATGTCTTTTGCTAATTTATCATTCAGGATTTTGGTGATTTTGTTTCTTGAGTGGATGAGCTCCTTTCATATTAGGAATAATAACCAGTGGCTTCTTGGTAAATGTTTAACAATCAGCAATCTGGAGGGTAAACCCAGCTAGTTTGTAGGGTTTGCCTATTTCTCTGGTGTAAACACTCCTGCTGTGACTGATTTCAAACAACCCACGTGGTGTGACTGAACACAGGGACAGGAAGATACAGGCATGATCAGGTGCACACCTTTTCTAGCACACCACTGAAAACCCCGGCAATAATATTTGTTGCAAATGTTTTTCCAGTTTATTGTTTATATAGTAAATTGTATTTATAATGTTTTTAAAATCTTTTTATATAAAGTTGAACTGTCTAATCTTTTGGTTTGTTATGTCTCTCACTAACAAGCTTTTAAGCTTTGTAAGATTAGAAAGTTCTTCATTCAGCAATGAGATAACCTGTATTATCTTTCGTCTTATGGTTTAATTTTTTGTTTATATTTTAAAACTATCTTTTCTAAAGTTTATTTTGATATGTGACATATGGTAAAGACCTAAGTTTGTTGCTTTCTGACTAGGTAGCCAGAGATGCCAACACTATTTGTGAGTTTTTCTCCCGTGATTTGTGAGCCTCACGTATAGCATATTCCTTTCTTACATTTACCAATGTCTTTGTTACATTACACTGATCTATTTGTCTACATACTAGCACTATACTGATTTGCTTATTAGTTTTATTAAAAATGTTTTAATATCTAGTAGGGCACATTCCCTTTCATTACTATTCTTAACCAAAAACAACAACAACAAAAAAACACCTCCACATATAACAAAAGAAAAGAAAAACATCTAGTTTAGTGATTTGACATTTTTCTCTCTCCGGTTAAGGCTTTATTTGTTCCTGAGTTGTCTCAATCTGCCAGTTTACAAATGGACAAGGCTTAGAAACTTTATAATTCACTTACTACCAAAATCTTTTTTTTCCTAGTAAAATTTAAAAACATAAGTTGAAGCATAGTACGGGCCATGGTCAAATATAACAGCTAATCTTAAAAGTTTCACAAATCACAAATTGGGCCCATTTTCCCAAGTTCTATTCTCATTTCTGAGTAACTACAAATTTTTTTAATATAAATTATTCCTAATTTCACTATTCACTTTTCATTGAAATATGTTTGCATGTCACATAAGCCACAAATCTTCTTTATAGACAGAATTATTTTGATTTTTAGATTAATACTTATATTTCAAGACCATATAAATATAATACTTATATTTCAAGACCATCAGGCTGGTGGAATAGGAAGGTCATCTTTATTTCCCCAATACCAAGATATGATGAAAATATCACTTAAAGATATGTAAGAACAAAATCTGAATACATTTGCTCCGCAAATCTCTCCTTTTCCTTAAGAAATCTAGAACAATAAGCTCTTCTTACCCCACATATATGAAACAGTTGGATTCAGATTTGCTTGTATTAGTTATGTTTAGCTTCATTGTGGTTTGCTTTGTTTTTTCCCTTCAAACATCTCTACAGAGAAATCTTCACACACATATAGTCCATCTCTAGCACACAATCATTGAAACACAACATCACAGAGCCACGTATTCATCACCAGGGTCATCCCTAGAACATGTGCATCACTTCAGAAAAAGAAACAAAAAGGAAAAAGAAAAAACTCATCCATTCCATACCCCCAACTCCTTCCTCTCATCAACCACCTGTACCTCAAACCACCTAACTTATCCTATCCCCCATACCCCCCTGGCATTTATCCATTTTTTAATCCTTATTCCACTACTCATCTGTCCACATCCTGTACAATAGGAGCATCAAAACAAGGTCTTCACAATCACACCATCACATTGTAAAAGCTACATAGCCATATAATCATCTTTAGGCATCAAGGCCACCAGAACACAGCTCAACAGCCTCGGATACTTCCCTCCAGCCACTCCAACACACCATAAATCAAAAAGGGACATCTATATAATACACAATAACAACCCCCAGGACAACCTCCAGACTGCCACCAAAATCTCCCAGCCACCGAAACTCTTCCCTGTCTTGTTTCTCTCCATCCCCTCCCGGCCAAGAAGGCTCTCTCAATCCCATAATGCCAGGTCCAGCTCATCTCAGGAGTCCTGTCCCATGTTTTCCAGGAGATCCATAGCCCTGGGAGTCATGTCCCACGCAGCCGGGAGGGCTTCTTTTTTGTTCTGAGTCAATCTGTAAAAGGCCTTGCCTGATGCCATATATATATTTTTTAATCACTTTTTAAAAATTTAAAAAAAAATTACCACCATTTATCAAATAGGTTTTTGGGAAAAGCTTTTATATCAGTGATGGCCAAATGGCAACCCATGGCCCTATCAGACTAAATAAATACATTTTGTTTGGTCCATATAGCGCTTATAAAAGATTTGCTAAATAAGATGCCAATATTTAAAAATGGAGAGATTTCATATAAAATCTGAATTCTGGCTTCTATTGAAACATGTTCCCAACTGACAACAATTAGCTGAAATCCATCTCTGCCACCTGCCCCAGGTGGGCAGGGGTGTCCTCTCTTTGAGATGGGATTTTCTCACTCATTTACATTATCAACCAACTACAATAACATACTAAGCATTTGGTTTTGTGATCTCTGCTTTGAATGATGCTTTCTTATCTCATATCATGGAAAATTAATGGGAATTTTAACTCAAAATTACAGGTTTTAGAAGAACAAATAAGAGTTCGAGACCAGGTGGCCACAGGAAATAATTTTAGAGTACAGGAGCTAAACATAAAACACCAACAAGGAGTTGGAGATCTTCGAGGAAGAGTAGCCAGGTGAGAAGAAGCCAATTAACTAGTGTTTGGAATCATTTCTTAGCCACTGAATTCTCACTCCCAAATAAGTTTCATATTGCAGAAAATAAGATACTGTCTTTACATTATACATAACTGATGAGATGGTAATGGAGAAAATACATTCTAGAACTCTAAAGACTTCATATTACCTGTAAGATCCAAGATTTCTAGAAAGACCACTATATAGAATGTCCAGTTTGGCTCCATCTCAAAGTGACCAGGATCTTGTCTTTATAGCCCTCAATGGTTCAAATGCTGATACCCATACACAGACACACCTGGAAAATCACATATAAAACCCTCAGATGTGTCAAATTTTAATGGTTATTTAAAATTAAACACCAACAAGAATTACATATAAATGTTAGTAATTAAAAAGATTTACTGAACGAAGGTTAGTGTTTGAATTACATCTTAGATGAGATTTCTGTTAATCAAAAGAATTAATGGTATAAAGTTAAACAAAAATATGTAGGAATTGACAACAGCAGGACTACTCTGGCAGACACATCAAACTTGAGTTGTGAGTGGCTGGCCATGGGATGCCTTTCCATCTCTGTGTCTTCTGTCAGCATCTCTTTCCTCCCTCCCGAAATACCCCTGCCTCCATCTTGTCAACCCACTCAGAGGTGTTAATGAACAAATAAGAATTAATACTTAAGACAAATCTCTCCTAGGATGTCTGTCCATTTAATTCAACAAAAATGTATTGGGTACTTACCTCATGCCAGGCAGTGTGCTAGGCCTTGGAGGTCCATGATCCCCATCCCATAACTGTCCACATTCTTGCTGGGAAAACAAGCTCCATCAACCAGCAATGGACTGAACACTATGATAAAAGCCTGAGGCTATGGAAATATTCAAGTTAGACTGGGGAACACTTACCAGAGGAGGTGGTACATGAAAAGGCCATTTTCAAAGATTTATAGCAGTTAGATAGACAAGGAAGGGTGGCAAAGACACTTCACATTGGAGTATTAATATGTTTAGAAGAGGCAAGGGATGAATAACTGTGACAGGTTCTAGGACTCATCTCTGAGAAGTGTATTTGGGTTGCAGTATTTTGGGGCTTGCATTTAAAGAGAGATCATAGGTAAAGCTAGAGAACTGGTCCTGAGCTAGATGATGAGGGACCTCATGGACCAATAGAGTTTATGCTAAAGGTTAAAAATAGCCATGGGAGAATTTTTTTTTTTTTTTTTTTTTTTTTTTGCTTGGGGAGTGTTCTAGTTTGCTAGCTGCTGGAATGCAATATACCAGAAACGGAATGGATTTTATAAGGGGGAATTTAATAAGTTGCTAGTTTACAGTTCTAAGGCCGAGAAAATGTCCCAATTACAACAAGTCTATAGAATGTCCAATCAAAGGCATCCAGAGAAAGATACCTTGGTTCAAGAAGGCCGATGAAGTTCAGGGTCTCTCTCAAGTGAGAAGGCACATGGCGAAAACAGTCACAGTTTCTCTCTCAGCTGGAAAGGCACATGGTGAGCAAGATGTCACCTGCTAGCTTTCTCTCCTGGCTTCCTGTTTCATGAAGCTCCCCAGGAGGCGTTTTTCTTCTTCATCTCCAAAGGTCACTGGCTGTTGGACTCTGCTACGTGGTGCTGTAGCATTCTCTGCTCTCTCTGAATCTCTTACTCTCCAAAACGTTTCCTCTTTTATAGGACTCCAGAAACTTATCAAGACCCACCCAAATGGGTGGAGACATGTCATCACCTAATCCAGTTTAACAACCACTCTTGATTAAATCACATCTCCAGGGAGATTATCTAATTACAGATTCAAACATACAGTATTCAATAGGGATTATTCTGCCATTACGAAATGAGATTTTGATTAAAACATGGCTTTTCTAGGGTCTATACATGCTTTCAAACCAGCACAGGCAGGCACCTGGAATTGAACTCCATGGGAGAATTTTAAGTAAGAGGGTTACATGATCATATTTAGTGACACTCTAGTAGTAGCTGAATTATAAGGTACAGAAAGGCCAAAGGAAGGCTACTGCAGTAATCCAGGTGAGAAATGGTGGTGGCCTAAACTAAGGTACTAGCCCTGAGAGTCCAGTTGGGAACAAACAACACAGATTTTAGGAAGGTAGATTCTACAGGCTTAGTAACAGAATAAATGTGGAAAACAAGTTAAGAAGAGGGAGTCGAGAATAACTACCCACATTTCTGGCTTGGGTGACTCAATACTCATGTCATTCAACAGAAAAGGAGGTATGTAATACGTACACACATACGTAACTGCACAATTATTTATATTTTCTAAATACATGTGTATATTTTAAAATGTATAAAATTATCTATTTTATTATATAATATTTTATGCAAACAAAATAATTTTTAATAATATTTGGGTAAGTTATGAAGCAAGATAATAAAACAAAAATCCACAAATCCACCACTGCTTGGATGTGCCATGTTTTTGCAAAATAGATAAATACCAAATACCTGTTCTGAATGAAGTTTGAGATTTGGTTCAATTTGGTGGCATGCTGATGACAATCCCAACATCAATTTCTTTCTGTAAACCACTTACAAACCTATTATTTTCCTTTTATAAATTTTATTTTATATATAAGATTAACAAACAGATTTAAATAAATTCCAAAGATAAATGAAATTATACAAGAAGATGTGTGACCCTGCCAGGCTCCAATTTCTCACTTACCTTCCACTTCAATCTTAAGCAGTGATTTTAGTACAAGATCTCATTATTCCTGGAAATCTCTTCCTTTTATGGAAAATTTCTGAAATCTATTTTGTAGTGTAGCTAATAACAATGAGACTTAAATTTTCCTTTCTCTCCTATTTCTTTTCTGCCACTATTTAGATAGATAGATAGATAGATAGATAGATAGATAGATAGATAGATAGATAGATAGATAGATACAGAACATAAGCAAAAAGTCAATGGATGTACCTCATAAAAGAGGTATGGGTAATTCAAACCAGATTTTCCTGGTTTAAAGAATTTAAGAGCACAAGAAAAAGATAAAAGATTGCTGATTGACATGACAAGGACACAATGCTGAGTGAAATAAGCCAGACACAAAAGGATAGATACTGTATGACTCCACTTTTATGACCTGGTAAGGGTAAAATCAGAGGCCTATAATACAGAATATAGAGGACTTAGAGATACATGGAAGCCAGAGCCATCTCTAGCTCTAGTTAGAATGGTTAGTTAATGAGGTTGAACTCTAGGAAATAGATAGAAGTGAAGGTGGCTCTCTACTGGGTCTATAACTAATACTACCATATTGAAGGTGAACATGATTGAAAGGGGTTGTATAGACCCATGTGTCCCACTGATTAACACTATAAATATAAACAGGTACTTGCAAGAACTACATCAAAGAGATGATTTGTGTACAAAGAGTGTTTAAGTCCAGGGTAATAGGAGGGAAACTGCTATTGCATGTTATGGGAAAACATCCGAACTACCACAGCAAAACAGGGGTAAATCATGGGAAGAGAGACAAGAGTTAAGGGAAGGTTTAGATTTCCTGTTTGGTGAGGGTGTTTTTATTGGTTATCTTTCTCTTGGGAACAATGAAATTATCTAAAATTGAGAGTGTTGATGGACTGTGGACTTTGGGCATTATACATCATGCCTAATGAATGCACGAGACTGAAGGATGCACCAACTGAGAATTAGATTGGCGAATGATGGTGTATACATATGATTGAATATTATGCTACTACACAAGGAATGAAGTCATGAGGCATGCAACAATGTTAATGAACCTGTGTGACATATGGTGAAGGAAAATAAGCCAGAAACGAAAGAATAATTATTGTATGGTCTCCTTTAGAAAATGCTTATAAGAAAACAGGGACCTAGATTGTAAGCTCTTATAGCAGACACATTTAGTCCGGAGTGGTAATTATTATTTCTGGATTTTGAGAGGCTGTTTTATATATGTATAACCTGGTATTTAGTGATAAGAATGTGCCAACTGGGTCAGGATTAAGGTGATTCAGAACATAGGGGTAAGAAAGACATTGTCTATATTTTAGAATGACACCCACTCTTTGAGACCAAAGTAAAAAAGGTTTTTTTTGTCCAGAACCTAAATTTTCTGTAGTACATAATCTAACTCAACCTGTCTGGATAGTTCATTTGAACAGTTGAAACACAGGGAGTCCAGAATAAGAATGAGGGCTTTTAATCCTGTATAGCTTAATATAATGCCTGGATACATACTAGAATTTAGTAAGCAGATAATAAAAAGGTATTAGCAAAGTCCCTTGAGGGATGGAAGAAAAACATGGAACTATTAAACTTTACCAAGCCCTTGATCTTGAGGCTTACTCTTGTGATGCTTATATAGATAGTGGAGAAGATTAACCTAGCTATAGGTATGCCTAGGAGTTACTTCTGGAGGACCTCTTTTATTGTTCAGATGTGGCTTCATTCTCTCTAATCCCAACTTTGTGGGCATGGGAGATGACTCCCAGGAATGAGTCCGGCCCTGGCACTGAGGAATCAACAATTCCATTCTGACCAAAAGGGGGAAAAGAAGTGTAACTAATAAAGTGTAGTGGCAGAGAGTTCAAATAGAGTTGAGAGGCTACTCTGGGGGTCACTCTTATGCAAGCTTCAGTTAGACATTGCTACCTATCATAACCTAAATACCCCAACCAAAACCATTCCAGCCAATCCTAAAGAACATCTACAGCAATATATAAGATTCTAAAAAGGATCCATGCACTAGGGTAACTTTCCAGAAATCTGCAGATGGGTCCCTGAAATCTAGAGGGCCCAGCCTCTCCAGAGCATTAGCTAGTTCCATCTCCCTACCCCATATTATTGACAGCCCCTTCCAACAAGAAAAAGTTAGAATGGCCATAGCCCAAATAACCCTAAAGCGTGGGATAGAAAGATCAAAGGTTATGGTGGAGTTATACAGAGAAGGTAGGGTTTAACAAATAAATATGATTGCTGAATCATTAAATTGATATTTCTTTTAGTCTCCAGTATCTGAGAGCAGCTAGAAGTAAAAACCTAAAATTGTGGAATTGTAACCCATCCAAACTCTGGAATGTTCTACAACAAAGTGTGGTGCTGTGCTTTGAAATTTATTGCTTTTTTGTATATATGTTATTTTTCACAAAAAAGAAAAGAAAAGTCGATTGTGATGATTAACAAATATTTATTCCTTCTAGTCTCCTATATTCTGGAGCAGCTAGAGGGAAAAATCTGAGATGATGGGATGGTAGCCTATGACAAACCCTGTAACTACTTGTTGAAGAGTGCTTTGAAAACTATTGCTTTTTTCTTTCTTTGCTTTGAAAAATGCTATATTATACAATTTAAAAAGTTATTTAAAAAAGATTGCTGATTGAACAGTCACATGTAATTTTGTTCCTTCCAAAAGTATTATACAGTAAAAAGATTTTCTCCTTAAGATATAAACTCACAAGGACAGGGGATATCGGCAGATGAATCTTGGAACCTAGAAAGCAGATGGACATGTGGGTTAGCAGACTCAATAAAGCCAGTTTTAAAGCTGTGGAATAAGCTAAGAACAACCTGATTTTACCTAACAGGATTCTTGAAAGGTTTAGGAATTGGCTGAGCCAGGAATCTGAAAGTGGATAAAGGCAAGGAGTTGGGGGGCATTCAAATAAGGAGTATTAGGTGAAAAGTTTTGAAAAGCCCTCCCCTGATCTATACAATATTGATGTTGTAGAGAGGATGCCCCTCTGCATTTCAGGACTTATCTGGTCCAGGGACCCATCTGGTGGTTGTAGGTCTCTGGAAAGTTACCCTAGTACATGGAACCTTTGTAGAATCTTATATATTGCCCTAGGTGTCCTTTAGGATTGGCAGGAAGGGTTTTGTTTGGGGGTTGGCAAGTTATGATAGGTAGCAATGTCTAACTGAAGCATGTGTAAGAGTGACCTCCAGAGTAGCCTCTCAATTCTATTTGAACTTGCTTACCCAGTGATATCTTATTTGTTACACTCCTTTTCCCTCTTTTGGTCAGGATGGCATTGTTGATCCCACAGTGCCAAGGCCAGTCTCATCCCTGGGAGTCATCTCTCATGCCGCCAGGGAGACTTTCACCCCTGGATGCCATGTAGGGCTAGGGCAATGATTTCACTTGCAAGTTGGGTTTAGAGGCAGAGAGGGAGGGAGGGAGGGAGGGAGGGGGAGGGAGGGAGGGAGGAAGGGAGAGAGAGAGAGAGAGAAGAGAGAAGAGAGAGAGAGACCACATCTGAGCAAAAGAGATCCTCTGGAAGTAACTCTTAGGCATAACTACAGGTAGGATAAGCTTCTCCACTACATATATAAGCTTCACAAAAGCAAGCCTCAAGATCAAGAACTTGGCCTATGGATTTGGGTGTCCCTAATGCTTGATACAGTATCAGGGGTTTTCCTGGTGGTAAACTTTAGTAGTTCCATATTTTTTCTCCCATCCCTCAAGGGACCTTGCCAATACTTTTTGATTATCTGCTTAATTTATTCTGGGAGTAGCCAGGTATTACATTAAGCTATACAGGATTAAAGGCCCTCATTCTTATTCTGGTCTCCCTGTGTTTGGATTGTTTAAATGATCTATCCAGACAGGTTGATTTAGATTATGTGCCACACAAAATTTAGGTTCTGAACAAAATAAGCATTTCTTCCTTTGGTCTCAAAGCGTAGATGAGGTTCTAAAATAAAGACAATGTCTTCCTTACCCCCTATTCTGAATTACCTTAAACCCAACTTGATCAGCTTTGTTCTTATCTCTAAATACCAAGTTACATATATAAAACAGCCTCTCAAAATCCAGAAATAACCACTCTGGACTAAATGTGTCTGCTCTAAGAGCTTACAATCTAGGCCGCTGTTTTCTTATAAGAATTTTCTAAATGAGAACATACAATATTTACTCTGTTGTTTCTGGTTTAAAAAATTCATTTTTAAACCAATAGCAAAGAAGATAAAAGGTAAATGAGAATTGCTCAGGGATAAAGTGAAAAAATAAATTAAATATTGAGAGATTAAATCTACTTTAGAATCCCCTAAAATGGAATAAATACAACTGAAAATGAAAGTTACAGAAAATAAGCAGGATCAAATCACACAAAATAAAAATAAAATGCTTTACAAATGTTCTACATAAAAATGTTGAGAGAAAATTATATATATGTCGGACACAGACCTAATATAAGCTCCTAAATGAGATACAACAAATTCTTCAGAAAAAAAATATATATCTATATACATGAAATTAGTAAAGAAATCTTTCTTGAAACAGAGATTTGACTTCACAGATCAAAGAAAAAACTGTGACCCCAGAAAAATTGATAAAGAACAATTAACTAAGATATCCTGGTAGAAGTTACTGAACATCAGGGTAAAGAATCATGGACATCCAGACAGACAAAGCAAATCACATAAATGAAGGTAAAAACGTAATCACCACAAACTTCTCTACCTCAATCAGTGCCAAAAAGAATGGGGTGATACCTGTCAAATTCTGAACAACAGAAAAAGTGACTCAATGATGTTAGTCCGACAGAGTTACCTTTAAAGAATAAGAATTCAGACATTCTCAAGCACTGGAGAACTTAAGGATTGCAACGCTCTTTCTTTTGAAATCTTCTGAAGGACAAAATCTAGTCAATGAAGGGATAAATCAAAAAAGAAATCATGGATTGAAAGGACAACCAATGAACATAGAATCTAAAATATAGAATGAAGATTAAACTGTGAATTTGAGTTATAGAACCCAATGTAAATGTCACAAAACATGTTATCATAATAGCAAATATTAACAAAAATTTTTGAGGGAGCAAGTATATAAGCGTATTCATTTCCTTTCTTTTTTGGCCTATGGTCAACAAATAATGTCTAAAGTTGAAGCAGTAGTTGTGAAAAGGATAAAGAGTACAGTCTATTACAGTTTTTTATAACTTTTTTTAGAAACAAATATCTCATAGTGATTATCTGAAGCACAGCCATTTCTTCATTTTTCACTATTACCTTTCCTTAGGCTAATTTCAAGCAAAGTTAAATATAGTGCTTTTAAGTAAAATTGACAAATATGATATGATCCCATTATTCAAAACTTATTTTTATTATTTTTCTTTCTTCCTGTGTATGTGCATGTATGAATAGAATGGTTACCAAATATTAATGATGATTATTTCTGAGAGGTGGGATTTGGAGTGATGTTAACTCTCTTCTTTGTCCTTTTTTGTATTATGTGAAATTTTGTAACAAGCATATACTGTTTTAACAAAAACAATCACTCTAAAGAGGAGGAGAAACTTTCTTTGGGAATACAGAGTGCAGTATTAAAGACCAATGTAATGGTTTGCTAGCTGCTGGAATGCGATATGCTAGAAAACAGAATGGCTTTTAAAAAGGGGGAATATGTTGCTAGTTTACCATTCTAAGGCTGTGAAAATGTCCCAGTTAAAGCAAGTCTAAAAAATGTCCAAATTAAGGCACCCTTAAGAGGTTACCTTCACTCAAGAAAGGCCAGTGAAGCTCAGGGTTTCTCTCTCAACTGGAAAGGCAGATTTTGAACTTGGCAACGTATATTAGCTTTTTCCCCAGGCTTCTTGTTTCATGAAGCTCCCCCAGGACATTCTCCTTCTTCATCTCCAAAGGTCTCTGGCTGCTTGGGCTTTGTGGTTCTTGTGGTTCTCTCATCATTCTGAAACGCTCTTCAAAATGCTGCTTCTTTTGAAGGATTCCAGTAAGCTAATCAACACCCACCTGGAATGGGTGGAGTCACATCTCCCTCTAATTAATACCCACAATTGAATGCTTCACATCTCCATGGAAGTAATCTAATCAAATTTCCAACACCCAGTGCTGAACAGTGATTAAATGAAATGATTGCTCCCACAAGATTGGATCAGGATTAAAACATGGCTTTTCTAGGGTACGTAATCCTTTCAAACCAGCACAATCACTAATAGTTGATTACAGAGTGTACGGTTGGGGAAAAGTTAGAATAAATAGGTGGCACTGTCATGAAGAATAAATAAGTAATAATAGCTGCTAATTTTCTAGGTACTTCCTCTGTTGGATAATGTGCTAAATGCCTTACATTCATCATCTCCTTTTATCTTAAATAATCTGAAATAATATTCTTTAGGACAGTCACACTTTTGTAGGTTGAGCAAGGCAGTACTACAGGAGGTGCTATGCACACCATTGCCTGTGTCTTTGGCAACCCCTGGAGTTGTATGGTGGGCAAACTGTGCAGTTGCATGCAGTGGGCTTGGCATCATCATCCCTTTTCTCAGATGAGGAAAACAAAAGCTCATAGATGTTAAGTAATTTTTCTCATATCACAAATCTCGGAAGTAACACACAAAAAAGTCAAAGCCTATTCTATCCAACACTAGAGACAAAGTTCTTAGCCAGTAGCCTGCACTGCACAGACCCACTGCTCCTAAGGTTGGGGAACAAGGGGAGAAATGGAGGCAGCATGGAATGATGGTAGCAGCAGTCACTCCTATGGAGTCTTTGGGGTCTTAATATGGACTCACAGGAAAACATTCTAACCAACCAACTGACCAACAATAGAGATTGTGTTCTGACAATGACATTTTATTCATGCATTTGTGTGAGATGGTTTTTGCCTATGCCTTTGATGCATAACATTCAGCAACCATTTTTTGGGGGGGTGGGGCGGTGCATGATCTGGGAATTGAACTCCTGGAAGGCGAGCATTCTACCACTGAACCACCTGTGTACCCTTCAGCAACCATTTTTGATCAGATTAAATCCTTGTTTTTCCTCTTCTAGTAGCCACTTCATCCCACCAAAGTCAACACAGTATAGCTTCAAGGGATTGCTCAGACAAAATTATCTTACCTCACCTTTGGCTTAACTCTTTGGCACCAAAAAACTTAAAGAAAAAAATTCATTTTTGGATCCTAAAAAATGTTGGCAGTTATAAAGCAAATATTTATAGCACTTAGCATGACAACATGAAAATATGGTTCCTAGTAAATATTATTTGATGACAGTCAAGACAGTTATTTTATAAAATGACAAACATCAAAGGAATCTCTGGTAATTCAAATACACAAAAGAAGATAGTTTTTCAGAACTCTTCATCCTATCTTTCATGCATATAGCAGAGTGTATGAAACTAATAACTAACACATTGTGTAAACTGTTCTCTCCCAGGAGGGGCCATGGGTGATGGTAAACAGTGGGGCTCCTGTGTGTTTTGTTTCTTGGCATACTGGGGAGATGGTTAATCTTCACCTCTAGCTCCATCTAACCAAACTAACCTTCCTCAAAATACCAAATACAACATGGACCAAAGTTTCATTCACATGTTGGTGTGAATTGTTTTAGTCCTAATATAAGACGAGCAGGAGTTTTGACTGGAGCTAAATTTGGGGGTGGAGGGGTTGAAAATAGATCTGAAGACTTTGTTGGACTAGGGCAACTTTTTAGCCAAAAGGAAAACTGGGTATCTGGGGGCCAAGGAAAGAAAGTAAAGGGAGGAAAGTGGATTCATAAAGTAATAAAGGAGGAGAAAATTTTTCAGTTTTACAAAGCCATCAGTAGCTCTCAGTATATTTCTAAAACATCAAAATGTATTGGAATCCAAAAGATCGAATTAATGTATCAGGCTGAAAACCTAAACTTCCCCTAATTGATCCTAATGTCCCCATCTAAACTATTCCAATCTTGGTCCTTTGGTTAGGGTCAATGTATCATTATCCAATCTGGTTTCTCTCCCATCAGAAAAAGGAAGAAGAAAATGAAGGAGATTCCTATCTATGCTCCTACATCAACCAACTCATTATTCAAAGAACTTTCCAACTTTCTCCATCAAATGAATGCACAGCTTCTACTGTAATATTAACAATATTACAAGCCTATTGTTCTCACAGCCAGTTTCCATCTTGCCACTAGATGTGATTCAAGCATTGTGAAGCTTTCTGGAGACATTCACTTCATCAGGCAGGAGTACCGGCAAATTGAGAAAGCAATGCAAGAGCTCATGACTGCCCTAGAAACTGTTTCTAAGAACTTGGACATGAAGGTAACTGAAAACAGATACTATATGTTACTGCCATCAGTAAGATCATTATGCCTTCTCAAAATGCCCATTCAAGTGATAATTTTTTTAAAGAACTTTTTTTCACAAAAGGTTTAATTATGACAGCTCATGAATACACACCATAGGTACAATCAGTCCACTCAACAAATACATAGTGAATGTCTCCTATGTTCCAACAGAGCCACACCCTTCCTCTCTGGTTCCCCTCAAAGGCTGGAAAGTCAGGGATTGTAAGTAAAGGAAGTTGTTATATTCATAAATCCAACATTGTGAGTTGATCATGTCACATCCCTGCTTAAAATCTTACAATGGGTTATATCTCTTATGAAATCATATACAAGTCCTTTGGCCTGGATTTTGAAGGCTATGTTAATATATTTCCTATTAATGAAACAGTCTTGCATTTCTGTAATGACAGGTATACAATTGTTGTGTAAAAATTCAGTATTTCCTTTTTCATCTGATTTCAAAAATAAAATCGGACTATAGTTCTCTCTTTCTCTACTGCCTAGGGTTTTTAAAACTGTAATGCATATATACGGTTCAAAAAATATATATAAGAAAATACCCTCTCTGAGAATGCTCAGCATTCCACCTCCCCTCACCATATACCACATTTTTTTCATGCCCTTCACAGGTATTCATTTCTATTAGTCTGTTGTGGATCATTTCAGTTATTCTTTATGCAGGTGCAAAGAAATGCAAGTATATATTCTTATCTTCCACTTCATTATACAAAAAATAATATGATGCATGCTGTTATGCACCTTGCTTTTTTAGAAGCTAAACTAATATATCTGGAAATGTACTTGTGATCAAACATGAAAATCAATGCTTTATTGATACGAAGACTGTGTTTGGTCTCAGTTCTACCCTATTATTCATATTGATAATTCTGAGCCATCTTTTTTCTGGTACATGTTGCATTCTTTCAATATGTGGATTCAAGTTTTCTATTAATTCAGGAAAGTTTCTAAATTTATATTTAAATGTGTATTTAGTTCCATATCACCTTTGCTTTCCTTCTAAAGCTATCATTTTCTCTCTATTATTTTTTATGTTTTTTCTTCCTTACTGTGCTTTTATAGCACCTCTTCATCTTGTACTTTTTGTAATTTAGTCTTCACTTATGAAGTTTTTTCTTTTTCTTCTATTCCTTTTCTGTCCTTTGGCAGTTCCCATTCCATATCAGCTTGCTATCTGGCCATCTCTTCCCTGAGTTCTTGTTTTTCTACTTTGTGGTCTTTCTTCAAATCTTCAGTTGCTCAATTAAACTTTTTGTTTTTGTTGTTGTTGTTTACATGGGCAGGCACTGGGAATCGAACCTGGGTCTCTGGTCCATTAAGTTTTTAAACTTATTTTGGAATTTTGGGTTATAACTTTCATCTGCTCTGTAACCACATTTTTTTAAATTTCCATCATCTTTGGGAAGTTGTGCTGGTCTTTTGCACATCATTCTTTGTAGTATCCTTGAGCATTTTTCTTTTCTTAAACTCGTACTTGAACAAATTAGATTTTGCCAGGGGCTGGCCAAGATGGCTTTCCAGGTTTCTCAGCTCAAAGTTTCATTCCTCTTTTGCTACATTGAAGGACTATGCTCCTAAAGGATGGAAGTCATCCCCCTTTTAAATGTAACTGACCTTGGATCAGGAGGGGGTATACCACCAGCCCTGGGGTTTCTCCACTTCTTCACAAACCACCTCTCAAGGGAAACTGCCTTCAAACTTAAAACCCTTACTTGTAGAAAGTGTATTTAGCAGGCATGTCGGAGATCAGCTATCTCTGAGCACCCCAGACTGCTTTTTCCCATCTCTCTCTGTCCTTCCCAGTCCTAGCATCCATGAACACTCAGCCTGTTCACAGCTCTTTCCTTTCACTATAAGGCTCTTCTCTGGGAGTAAATATTTGTTGGAGAATACTGATTGTCTGCATGCCTAGCCCCACTCCTTACTCTCTGTAATTGCTGAGCACCTTCATGACTTCCCATGAGCCTTTGCAGAACATATATATGGCATTTGTAGGTTTTTCTCTGTCTCTTAATTTCATTGAAAACATAGTTTGTGGGAGTTTTGTTGTTGTGTTGTTGTCACTGTCTGTCGGTCTGCCTGCCTATTTGTTTCTCATTTTCTGTTGCTCTGCTTAGTTTCCAGGAGGCAAAATGGAAAGATTCAGAACTAAGCTGCCACCATATTCCTACCAGAACTAGAATCCTAAAATGGACATGGTATCATAGTTAGGCTAGCTTTGTGGGAAAATGTATTTATTTCTTCAAAGATGAAATAATAACTTGCCTGTAAATACCATACCATTTTTGAAGGTGATTCTTTAACTAGCTTTGCAGTTTCTTCCATGTTTTCAATCTACTCACTTTTCTTTGTCCCCAGGAGTCAATTTTTTTCTAAATCATCCACTTAATTTATATTTTCATATATTAGATAGATAAAAAGAGGGAGTAAGTTTAATGCAACAGAAGAAAGCATGGACCCTGGAATCAGACTGCTTGGGTTTGAATCCCAAATCTGACACTTACAAACTGTGTTCCTTGGGCAAATTAAAAATCTGTGTCTTACAAGTTCTATTATACTTTCCATACTCTGTAGATCTATGCCACTGACCCTCTTCTCATTCTTAATTTTTTATATTTTCTCTTTCTCCTTTATGGTTAGCATAGGACAAGCTTTGCCTAATACCTTCTCCAAGAACCAGCCTTTGGATTTACATATCAATTCTTTTTTTTCTGATTCCTATTCATTATTCTAAAAAATATTTGTATAGCGGTATTCTCCTGCAGCCATAACAAGTTACCACAACCTTAGTGGTTTAAAACATCACAAAGTTATTATCACTAGTTTCCAGAGTTCAGAAGCCTGGGTGGGTGACTAGAGTCTCTGCTTAGGGTCTCCCAAGACTGAATCAAGGTGTCAGAAGAGCTACATTTCTTTGGGAGGACTGTGGGAGTGAATCCTCTTTCAAGCTCATTCAGGTTATTGACCAAATTTATCTTGCAGCTTTAGGACTGAGGTCTGGCTGGCTGTCAGCCGGCACTGCTCTTTGCTCCTAGAGGCTGCCCTCATTTCTTCTTATGTCTTCCATGGAGCCTCTGTCTAGCAATGATAGATTGAGACCATCTCACACTTCAAGTTTCTCTGACTTTATCTTCTGCCACATCTCCGACTACAGCTGGAGAAAGATCTCTGCTCTTGAGGACTCGTGTGATTAGATTAGGCCCACTTGAAAAACCCAGGATAATCACCCTACTTTAATATTTGTACCTTAATTATATCTGCACAGTCCCTTTTGCCATGTAATATAACATAATTCCCAGCTTCCAGGGATTAGGGCATGAAGATCTTTATGAGGTCATTCTATCTGTTACAAGCTTGTCTATTCCTTCATTCTGATTTCCATTGGTTAGGCTTGTCATTCTCTTTTTAACTTTGTGAAATGAATGGTTAGTTTGCATGCCTTCATTCTTTCTTGTATAATTATGAAAACATTTAATGCTATAAATTTGCCTTTGATTATAGATTTGACTTTCTAAGTCAATTGTAATTGCAATATTGATTTACTCTTTGACATTTGTGTTGGTTCAGATCCTTTGGGCAGCAGATGCCAAAAAGTAATTCGATGTACAAGAGATTTATTGAGAGAAAAGCTCTGAGGGGAGACAGGGAGGGAGCTGGGGAAGGTGGGGAGACCCTTCAGACCCTAAGACAGATCTGGCTTCTGTGGAGAAGATGAGGAAGGAAGGTCTTAGAGGGTGACCAGTTCCAAGAAAGCTTCATCAAGGCCAATGGGGAGTTCGTGATTCATGATCACCCTTCAAAGGAGTACCACTCAGACTTTGGCTGGGAGCAGCTTGAGGGGAGTGGAGCCTTTATATATGGTAACAGATTTCAAGCACAGCAGTCAGGGCCCTTAGCCAATTCTGTTCCCCGCGGCAGGGGATCTGAGAGGTCCATTTTCATGGTCCCTAGAACACTAGAATTAATGAGTATTTTTTACTCAAGTGGTTAGATTTTTGTTTCTTTATACTTTTCTTTTTTTATTTCTAGTTTTAGTACAGAGTAGTCAGAGATAATGGCCTGCACTTTTCCTGCTTTAGGAAATAATCTGAGATTTCTTTATATTCACATGTATGCTTAGTGGTTGAAAATGTTTGGTGGGTTCTGGACAGGAGTGAATATTTGCAATTTATATAGTTTTGGTTTGTTATTTTATATAAAAAAATATAAAATTATTGAATTTTATATTTTTCATATCTTCCTATACCCTTATTTTATTTATATTTTATCTATTTGATTAGTAAAGATTCAAGAGAAAACATTTAAAATCACTAACATATCCTGTTAACTCATCCCTGTAACTCTGCAATAGTTGCTTTTTAGTTCAGCAAACATGGTAAATAAATTTTCAAAGCTCTTCATTTTTCACTGTGGATGTTACTCTTCATCTATAAAAATGACCATCTTTCTCCCATTGAACATATTTTGAGTTACATTTTATCTAACATTAATATTGCTGTGCCTACTTCCTTTTCAAAAACTATGTGAGAGGTACTTTTATATTTTCTTTTTAACAGTTATGTCTTTCTTTAAGTGTATATCTTGTAGAAAACCATTCAGGTGCTACTGGTTGTCCATTCAACACTTATCTATTCCAATCCTTCCATTATTCACATCTTTCTTTTCTAAAGGAAGTCTGATTTTGGTTAAGTGTCCTCTCTCTCCTTTGTATGATTTTACCTGCTTCAGGAGTTCATTTCTGTTTGGCTGAAACCAATCATGGAGTTTCATTCCCTTAGACAGTGACTAGGGGATGATTATATGCTGCCATTCTGCATCTATTTTTAAATTCAGTTCTTTTACCTAAAGGAAATTCCTCAGTTTCTGGCAATGTGGAAAGTACTTTTATCCTAGCTTCCAGAATTGGACATTTGTTTTTCCTATCTTCCTATGCCCTAAGTCACCTCATTTTTGATTCACTTGTTCTATGTCAGAATCCTACCTGAATTATTAATAACTATTATTATTAATATTTCTAATTCATTTTAGTATACAGTCATTAAGATTTTAGACCAGTCATATGTGTTTCCCTCAGAGCTTAAGTGTGTATTTAAACATTTATGAAGTATTTGATGAGCATTTACTATGGGTATATAATGTGCACTGAGGATATACAGGTGAACAGAAGAGTTTATATTAGACCTGGGGAGACAGAAATAAAGAACTAATCAAAATAACAAATTAATAAACTAATATCAATAGTATGTATTTGTGATATCACTAAGGTTGCCTATTATCAAAAAGAATATTATAGAAAGCAAAATGGAACATCCCGTTATTCTTTTTCTAAGGGTAATTCTACAACTATTGAATCATATTCATTTGAAAAAAAATCATTTTCATAGGCAAACTTGCTTTAAGTTGAAGTCTGTTTCCTGGTTACTTTAGGAATAAAGTATAATTAATGTAAGTGCTGGTGGTTTTGCTCATGTGCCAAAAAAGCTCCCTCTTATACTTTCATTAGGTAATGCAGCTCTTAGGAAAGATAGAGGCTTCCAGTTCCGAGCAAACCTCAAATTTAAAGATTGTCCAGGGGGATTATCGTCATGAAATGAACCTTTTGGAGTTCAAGTAAGTGAATGGAAGATTTTTAATTCTGTTGAATGAATTCCAAAGAGTTTTGCCTATTGAAAGCACTGGCATTACATAAAAACTTATTCCAGGAATTTGAACCTGACCAAGAAATAAGCTTCAAACTAATAGAGAGAATACACTAAAGTAACTTATATAATTATCATAATAAAAGAAGATGAACATTAATTTTGTTATTCATCTTGTTTACATATCTCAACTGCATCAACATATTCATTCTGACCCTTCCTATAGAGTAATTTTAACTTATCAGCAATTGTATATTAAAATGCCTCAAAGTCAAGCACAACTGAATACAAATTTATTCTCCAAGATTATCCAACATTTTTTTGCACTTTAATAAATTAAAAAAAAAAACGCAAACATTCTTAACATATGATCATTCCATTCTACATATATAATCAGTAATTCACAATAGCATCACATAGTTGCATATCATCATCATGATCATTTCTTAGAACATTTGCATCAATTCAGAAAAAGAAATAAAGACAACAGAAAAAAAAATCATACATACCATAACCCTGACCCCTCCCTTCCATTGATCACTAGTATTTCAATCTACTAAATTTATTTTAACATTTGTTCCCCCTATTATTTATTTTAATCCTGTATGTTTTACTCGTGTGTTGATAAGGTAGATAAAAGGAGCATCAGACATGAGGTTTTCACAATCACACAGTCACATTGTGAAAGTTATATTATTATACAATCATCTTCAAGAAACATGGCTACTGGAACACAGCTCTACATTTTCAGGCAGTTCCTTCCAGTCTCTCCATTACATCTTGACTAACAAGGTGATATCTATTTATTGCATAAGAATAACCTCCAGGATGACCTCTCGATTCTCTTTGGAATCTCTCAGCCATTGACACTTTATTTGGTCTCATTTCACTCTTCCCCCTTTTGGTCGAGAAGCTTTTCTCAATCCCTTGATGCTGAGTCTCAGCTCATTCTAGGATTTCTGTTCCACGTTGCCAGGTAGGTCCACACCCCTGGGAGTCATGACCCAGATAGACAGGGGGAGGGCTGTGATTTTGCTTATTGTATTGGCTAGAGAGGCAGGCCACAACTGAGCAACAAAAGAGGTTCTCTTGGGGGTGACTCTTAGGCCTAATTTTAAGTAGGCTTGACCTATCCTTTGTGGGGTTGTTTCATATGAACAAACCCCAAGATTGGGGGCTCAGCCTATTGCTCTGCTTGTCCCCATTGCTTGTGAGAATATCAAGAATTCTCCACTTGGGGACGTTGAATTCTCCCCCTTTCTCACCATTCCCCCAAGGGGACTGTGCAAATACTTTTTTATTCACTGTTCAAATATTGGGGCATCATTCTGGACAAACATACAAAATCTTATGCCCTACTCAAGGTTCCATGTATTTATGTGTTCAATTAAGCTGCTCACCTAAGTTATATTAGGAACTGCACTAGAAAAAACATAAATTTGGTACCAAATAAACATTTTTTGCTTTAGTCTCACACATAAGTTAAAATTTTTAAATATTAATTACCATCTATTTTCAACACCCTGCAGTAATGACATTCCTTTGTTCTTTCTCATGCAAAAACATTTTTAAATTTGTACTTATATAATTCTCATAATAAAAGAAGAAAGATGAACATTAATTTTGTTATTCTTCTTGTTTGCATATCTCAACTGAATCAACGTATTCATTCTGACCCTTCCTATAGAGTAATTTTAACTTATCAGCAATTGTATATTAAAATGCCTCAAAGTCAAGCACAACTGAATACAAATTTATTCTCCAAGATTATCCAACATTTTTTAATCCAACTATCATGATACACTCTAGGCATTCCTAGATTATACCATCTTAGTCTTTATCGTCTTTCTTTCTGATTTCATTTGTGCCCCCAGCCCTCCTCCCTCTATCATTCTCACATTCAGCTTCAGTCAGTGTTTTAACATAACTGTATTACAGTTAGATAGTATTGTGCTATCCATTTCTGAGTTTTTACAATCAGTCCTGTTGCACAATTTGTATCCCTTCAGCTCCAACTACCCAATATCTTACCCTATTTCTATCTCCTGATGGTCACTGTCACCACTGAAATTCTCCAAGTTTATTCACTAATGTCAGCTCATATCAGTGAGAACATACAGTATTTGTCCTTTTGTTTCTGGCTAATCTCACTCAGCATAATGTCCTTAAGGTCCATCCACATTGTTATATACTTCATAACTTTATTCTGTCTTGCAGCTGCATATATTCCATCGTATGTATACACCTCAGTTTGTTTAGCCACTCATCTGTTGATGGACATTTTGGCTGTTTCCATCTCTTGGCCATTGTAAAAACTGCTGCTATAAACATTGGTGTGCAAATGTCTGTTTGTGTCCTTGCCGTCAGATCCTCTGAATAGATACCTAGCAATGGTATTGCCAGGTCATATGGCAATTCTATACTTAGCTTCCTGAGGAACTGCCAAACTGCCTTCCACAGTGGTTGTACCATTTGACATTCCCACCAACAGTGGATAAGTGTGTGGCTCTTTCTCAACATCCTGTCCAGCACTTGTTGTTTTCTATTTTATTGATAATGGACATTCTGGTGGGTGTGAGATGATATCTCATTGTGGTTTTGATTTGCATTTCCCTAATAGCCAGGGAAGTTGAGCATCTTTTCATTTGCCGTTTGCCCATTTGTATTTCCTTTTCAGAGAAGTGCCTGTTCAAGTCTTTTGCCCATTTTGTAATTGGGTTGTCTGTCTTTTTGTTATTGAGTTGAACAATCTCTGTATACATTCTGGATGCTAGACCTCTACCTGATATATCGTTTCCAAATATTGTCTCCCATTGTGTAGGCTGTCTTTTTACTTTCTTGACAAAGTTCTTTGATGCACAAAAGTGTTCGATTTTGAGGAGCTCCCATTTCTTTCTTTCTTTCTTCAATTCTTGTTCTTTGGGTGTAAGATCTAGGAAACTGCCTCCTATTATAAGATTTATAAGATATTTCCCTACATTTTCTTCTAATAGTTTTATGGTCTTAGAGCTAATGTTTAGGTCTTTGGTCCATTTTGAGTTAATTTAGGTATAGGGTGTGAGATATGGATCCTCTTTCATTCTTTTGCATATGGATATCCAGTTCTCTAGGCACCATTTATTGAAGAGACTGTTCTGTCCCAGGTGAGTTGGCTTGACTGCCTTATCAAAGATCAATTGTCCATAGATGAGAAAGTCTGTATCTGAACACTCTATTCTATTCCATTGGTCAGCATATCTATCTTTATGCCAGTACCATGCTGTTTTGACCACTGTAGCTTCATAGTACACCTTAAAGTCAGGTAGCATGAGACCTCCTACTTCATTTTTTCCCCTCAGGATACATTTAGCTATTTGGGGCACCCTGTCCTTCCAGATAAATTTGGTAACTGGTTTTTCTGTTTCTGAAAAGTAAGTTTTTGGGATTTTAATTGGTATTGCATTGACTTTGTAAATCAATTTAGAATTGACCTCTTAACTATATTTAGTCTTCCAATCCATGAACACGGTATGCCCTTCCATTTATTTACGTCTTCTGTGATTTCTTTTAACAATTTATTGTAGTTTTCTTTGTATAGGTCTTTTGTCTCTTTAGTTAAATTTATTCCCAAATATTTTATTCTTTTGGTTGCTATTGTAAATGGAATTTTTTTTCTTGATTCCCCCCTCAGATTGTTCATTACTAGTGTATAGAAACACTACAGATTTTTGAGTGTTGATCTTGTAACCTGTCACTTTGCTGTACTCATTTATTAGCTCTAGTAGTTTTGTTGTGGATTTTTCG
>PVIY010035594.1:0-26162 GCA_004026745.1 Myrmecophaga tridactyla
CTTAATGCATAAGAATAACCTCCAGGATAACCTCTCGACTCTGTTTGGAATCTCTCCGCCATTGACACTTAGTCTCATTTCACTCTTCCCCCTTTGGTCGAGAAGGTTCTCTCAATCCCTTGATGTTAATTCTCAGCTCATTCTAGGGTTTTTTTCCGTCCCTTGATGCTGAATCTCAGCTCATTCCAGGATCTCTGTTGGATTGGCTTTTATAAAAAATTTATTGTTACAGATTTAAAAGTTCTAAGACTGTGAAAATGTCCAAATTAAGGCACCAACAAGAGGATACCTTCTTGGAGGAAAGGCAGCTGGCTTTTGTCTTGATTCCTCTGTCACGTGGGAAGGTACATGGCGACATCTGCTATATTTCTGTCCCAGCCTCTGATTTCAAACTGTTCCCTCAGCTTCTGGAGTCCTTCTCATATCCTTCTGATGTCTCCTGGGGCTTTATCCTTCTTCATCTCTATGTCTGTGTTTAGCTGTCTACTTTTTGTATCGGAACTGTGCTCTTTCTCTTTCCATGAGCTGGACTCTAGTAAACTATCTTAAGACCCACCTTGATTAGATGGGGTCATATCTTCAGGGAAATAATCTGATCAAAAGTTCCCACACAAACAATAGATCTGCCCTCACAAGACTGGATTGGGATTAAAAGAACATGGGTTTTCTGGGGAGCATCACAGTTTCAAATCAACACATGTGGGTTTAGAAAACAATCATTCATGAAATACAGGATTCTCATACACTTCTGGGACTGAAATGAATTGTGAACCAGTATTGAGCATTCTTCAATGTATATATGAGTCTCCTGGAATCTTTTTAAAATGCAGATCCTAATTCCCTTGTTCTCAGATCGGGCCTTTGATTCTGCTTTTCTCCCGTGCTCCCAGACAAGCTAATGCTGCTAATCTATTACTATACACTTTGAGTACCAAGGCCCTGTTTGGGATATCAGGTTCCTTAGTAGTCTATTGTATGTATACAACACAGTTCCCCTTCCATTCCTCAGTCATTGTACTTGGGCTCCGTCTATCCATTGCAAATTGCCAACACTGCTGCCATAAACACCAGGCGTTCAAATGTCTATTCAAGTTGCCACTCTCAGTTCCTCCAACTATATATGAAGTAACAGCGTTGCAGGATCATATGGTACCCATCTTCCCAGCCTGAGGGGCTGCAGCTTTCAGCTTCCCTGCCAACAGTGAATAGGTATATCTCTTTCTCCACATTTGCTCTAGTACTTGTTTCTTTCTGTTCACTTTTAAACAGTTTTATTTGCATGTGAGACAATCCGCCCTACGTAAAAAATCATTGGTTCCTGGTATAATCATTCCATTGAGTCTTGAGATGTTTTAATATTGTTTGATGTACAGTATACAAGAGGAAGGAGTTACTAGAACAGCTTGAATATGCTCAGAGTTTTCACAGACATGTGAGAAAAAAAAAGTTACTAAATGAGCCCATATTCCAGTTGCTCTTTGGTTCCAAGTTATAGACTGAGACCCATGGGCTGAATTTATTTATCAGAGCTCATTGGAGCTGGTGGCATGCTTAGTAAGTCATTTGAAGCAGTGAGGAAAGGGTAAAAGTGCTTGCACAGTTTGATTGTGAAAGGAGGAACAGCATACTAAGAATAAGAAAGGAAATTTTTACAGGAACATTTTGTTTCAAAATAGAAGAGAAAATGCATGTAAGTCATGAAGGGATTGTGATAAGAGGAGAGGTTGCTGGTAAAGACTTCAGTTTTAATTGCTAATGTGGTTTCTTTAGAAATAGGAAAGAGGAATTCAATTAAAGGCAGTCTCTTTGTTTTTAATTTATTTATTTTTTATTTTATTTATGATACATAACCACATACAATACACATTCTCATCATATGATCATTCCATTCTTGTTATATAATCAATAACTCACACTTTCATCACATAGTTGTATATTCATCATCATGATCATTTCTTAGAACATCTGCATCAATTCAGAAAAAGCAATAAAAAGAAAACAGAAAAAAATGCATACATACCATACCCCTTACCCCTCCCCTTCACTGATCACCAGCATTTCAATCTACTAAATTTATTTTAACATTTGTTCCCCCTATTATTTATTTATTTTTAATCTATATGTTTTACTTGTCCATCGATAAGGTAAACAAAAGGAGCATCAGACACAAGGCTCTCACAACCACACAGTCACACTGCGACAGCCATATCATCATACAATTATCTTCAAGAAACATGGACACCAGAGCACAGCACCACATTTTCAGGCAGTTCCCTCTAGTAGAGGCAGTCTCTTAATCAGGGGTAGCTTGCCCCTCCAATGACAGAGTATTAACTATTACTGAGAGAGTAGTAACTACCACTGGATATGAATGCTAGAATAATGATAGAGATTTTGGTGCTGAATTGAGGTGATTTCTCAGATATTACATCATTCATCTTATGGTTTAATCTGTCTGCTGAAAGAAATGTGAAATGTGAGAGTACATGAGATTCAAAAACTATGGGACTTGAGATGACTGCAAAGTGTGGAAGAAAGATTCGACTACCAAGATATATCTGAAAGCTCTAGGAATCATGGCTTATGTTTCAACTTAAAGCAATAATGTAGTAATTTGCTGTGTCAGATACCCTAATAGACATGATAGATTACAGTCACCTCCTATGGAGGCAGATGTGGTAAATGCTTAGATGCTAGTTGACTGATGGGGCAAATGCAAGGATTTGTATATATCAGAAATATTGTTCTTAGGAAGTATATGTTGTAAATTAACCTTTAATGTCAGAGCTTACCCTTAGTATGAAGATTAAACTTTCTACAAGTATATTTAATACAAATATTTATTTCTCTGGACTTGGTGCAAATGGGTAAGTCTGCTGTTTACCCCAGAAAAGCAAGCCTCTTTTAATGCGATCTGTTTGGGTTGGAACTTTTGATTAGGTTGTTTCCATAGAAATTAGACCCCACCCATTCATAGTGGGTCTTTTTCAGCTTACTGGAGTCCTTAAAGTGGGAGATCCTTTGCAGAATGATCAGACATTTAGAGATGCAAGGAAGAAAAAGCACCCCAGGAAAAGCCAGAAGGATGCATAGAAGCTGAAAGAGCCATTTTCAAACCAACCCAGGAGAGAAGGGGCAGCAGATTTCATCCTGTGCCTTCCCATGTGACAAAGGAGCCCCGAACACCATCAGCCTTTCTTCAAACTCAAGGTTTCCTTCCCTGGGTGCCTTAGTTTGCACATTTCTGTGGTCTTAGAATGATAAATTTGTAAACAATCCCTTTTGTAAAGCCAATCCATTTCTGATATATTGAATTCTGACAGCTTTAGCAAACCAAAACAGTAAGTTAATCCTACCTCTGTTTATGATACTTTATCATTCTTTGTCCATGAAGTGCATGCAATTATTAATGATGTCTAACAGGAGTATTTACCTAATACATATCCATTCATATATATATACATAATAAAATGTAGGATGTTACAGCTTATTATGATTAATATAGGAAAGGATTTCTACTGCCACTTCACAAAAATATCAGACCAAGGAAACAGATTTTCTTCCAAATATCTTTATTATATATCTTCTCATCCTCCTTATCCTATGAGGACTGTGGGACATGACAATGACATTATATACTTCTCTGTCTTGATGCAGAGGCTTTTCATGATTAGGTTTGATTTATAGAAGACATTGATCCTTCCAAGTTGATCAAGACTTCCAAATCCATTGGGCTGAGATGTAGAACTCAGTGTTGATGGGATTATATTATTATACATCACATGTGAAAGAGCCAAAATGATTTAGGACAAACATATAATATTAGTTGTTAAACACTGCCAGAATGCAATATATCAGAAATGGAACAGCTTTTGTAAAGGGAATTTATTATGTTACAAGTTTTGAGTTCTGGTACCAAGAAAATGTCCAAACTTAGACAGCAACAAAAGGTTACCTTCACTCAAGAACGGCCAATGCTGTCCCGAACACCTCTGTCAGTTGGGAAAACACAAAGTTGGCATATGCTGGTCCCTTGCTACTGTGCTGCATAGCTTTCAGCCTCGATTCCTGTGGCAGTTCTTTGCTTGGTGTCTGTGGGCCTACACTTAGCTCCTCCAGGACATAATTCTGGGTTCTGGCTTACTTAGCACCTCATGGGAAGGCATATGGTGATGTCTGCTGGGCCCTGCATCTCTAAACGTCTGGGTCTCATGTTGGTTCTGTCAGCTCTGAAACAACTATTCTCCAGGGGTCTGCATTGACTGAGATTTCTTCAGAATGTTTCCCCTTTTAAAGGACTCCAGTAAACTGATCAAGACTCACCTTGAATGGGCAGAGTCGCATCTTCATCCAAATAAAGGTCACACCCACAATCAATCACGCCACATCTCTTTGGAGATAATCTAATCAAAAGTTCCTGAACTGCAGTGCTGAATCAGAATTAAAAGAAACGATGTCCCCTGTGAGACTGGATCAGAATGGGGATACATAATAGCTTCAAACCAGCACATGTACCCAGAAGTACAGGTGCATTTTAGAGCAGGGAGGGAGAGACAAGAGGACAGGGATGGATGTTCAAAAACCAGTGCTAGCACATCAACCATGCATCAACCATGCATCATTATATCTGAAAAATTACAGACTGCATTCTCTCATGGTAAAGGCCTAATTCCGGATGAGACATGGGTTAGGAATTACTGTGTTTGGAGTCAGAGAGGGAATTAAAAGTCTCTGAATACCATGGGGATAATTAATACATTCAATTCAGTGATTTTCATGTTCTTATCTCTAAAATGAACTTATTCTCATCTTCTTTATTTGCTGGAGAGGCCAGCACCTCCTGTGTCTTGACACTGTGAGAGACCTCCCCTTATTTCTGTCGGAGCACGCTTCATGTTCCTGTTGACTGGGCTGGTTTTATACCCAAGTGAAGGGTTTGGGTTTCATGACATATGAATCTGGAAATTTGTTCAAGACTTGAGTCTGAAGGCTTCTGTTTCCTTTCTCAGCTTCGCTTACCTACTGTTTTTCTGATTTTGAGTGAAAATCCAGAGAAAGACAGTTGTCAGCTGAGTGATTGACAATGCAACCACAGGTAAGTAGGGAATTCTTTAACTGAAGTTACACTACTCTTGCCAAGCAGATGGGTAGGTTTTCCCATTTTGGAATGTTCAAAAGAAAACTAGTTTTCCTTACACTGATGTTCCCATTGCTCACCTTCAGTTTTTAAAAAATCAGTTCTGTAATTGGATGCAATATATAGGGATATTGTTCCCTTTGGTAGAATAAAATTTATGGCACTGAAAAATTTTCAAGATTTGATGAGACCAAAAACAAAGAGAAGGGTCTTCTTTTTATCTTGAACAGGGAGATGAAATGAAGATATAAGAGGGTCAGTGGACGTAAGCCTCAGAAAATGTTGAGAATGGGTGGTCTCCTACCACAGGAATGCTCATGTTAGGGGCCATCTTTTAGTATAGCCACTTCAAGGGTCCTTGACTTGTGATCCTGAACCAGCTTTATTTAACATTATCATGAATAAGTGAGTTACGTAGAATTGAGGGAAGCAGTGCTTACTGATCCAGAGTGAAACCTGTTCAGTTCTCCAGAACAGAATTCTAGATATTGCTTCAAATTCCCGTCATTTTAATGAACAATAGACCAGTGAATTAACATTAGAAAGAAAGCACTTTATTCATTATCATACTAAATCTGTACAAATGCATAACATACTATTAAACAATTTTGGAAATGAGAGGAAAGTGAGGTCATCCATACATAGAAATATCTAATCATGGTCTTTTTTTTTTTTTTACTCTTTTTTTAATTTTTATTAATTTTTTAAAAAATATAACAACAAACAAAAACATTCTTAACATATGATCATTCCCTTCTACATATATAATCAGTAATTCACAATATCATCACATAGTTGCATATTCATCACATGATCATTTCTTAGAACATTTCATCAATTCAGAAAAAGAAATAAAAAGACAGCAGAAAAAAATTCATACATACCATACCCCTTACCCCTCCCTTTCATTGATCACCAGCATTTCAATCTACTAAATTTATTTTAACATTTGTTCTCCCTATTATTTATTTTTATTCCATGTGTTTTACTCATCATGTTTTTAAAATTATATATCATGCATATTTCTTGCCTTCTGATGAGTCTGTAGATTTACTTAAAATTGGTGGGAAAGAATATTTTTGTTATGGATGCTCTAGGGCAAGTATTAAAATCAGCATGAGAAAGTCATAATTAAAAGTGTATTGGGTAATTTTCAGGTGTACAACACACCACTTGTTATGTGATATTCCTTTACAATGGAGTGTATATGTTCAGAATGTCTGTGTAGCTGTGAGTGTTTCTAAAAGGCATATGGCAGTTCAACATTGAGTGATCTTCAACTCCAAATAGATTTTCAGCTTAATAAATAGTCTCTACTCCACCAGTGCTGTCATTTTGAGCATCAGGACTTTGGTAAGGATGGCCTTGTGTGAACTCAAATTTCTGTGTTATTTTAGGACTTAATAACCTTCAAAGATGTAGCTGTAGACTTCACACAGGAAGAGTGGGCATTCCTAGACACATCTCAGAGAATGCTATTCAGAGAAGTGATGCTGGAGAATATCAATCATCTCGTCTCAGTAGGTGAGTCTCTAAAAATTTTTCTGTCATTGATGTATATCTGTCAGCTATCTACTATCTACCTATGTATCTATCGTATATCTTCTATTTATTTCAAGTATTTAGCTTAGCTTCTCCATATAGTTTGATAATCTTTTTATATTCATTATATTTTATATTATGTATACAGTTAAATTATAACACATATAGTCAGTCAAATATATTTTCTAATTTTTTACTTAAATTTACATCACAATCATATAATTAAGTCTTCTTGACTGCAACTTATTTTCTGTCTTGAATCTCAGTCTGCAGAATGCAGAGCAGTGCTGGGAAGTTGGTGGATAATTTTTGAATGGAAAAATAAGTGACTAAACATTTTGAAATAATTATTCTGCTCTAAGGACCATGGTGAGGTTTCAAGACACCATAGTAAAAAATATCACGTACTGTTCTCCACATAGAATTTAGATTGTTTTGCTGAAAATTATACTTACTGCATTATTCTTGTAAATAATAGCAACTGTGGCAACATGAGTTTTCCCCATTTAGAATATGGAGGATTCTGCAACTCTCTTTGAACTTGGGCATGGGCACCAACAATCACATGTCCAAACTGCAGTGGGAACAAGGTCAAGAATTACCCTTTTGCTCTTTTTGAATACATTATTAACACTTAACTCAAAATTAGGTGTCTTTTCTCATACAAACAGGATGTCAGGTCTGCAAATCAGATACGCTTTCCCAATTGGCACAAGGAGAGGAAGTGTGGAGAGAAGAAATGGGATTTCTCCAAAACCAGAGTCTAGGTGAGCTCTTTGAACCTGTGCATCAGTAATGTAGAGGCTTCATGAATTAGTGGGTAGGTCCTTGGAAATAACTTCAGGTGCCTTAAGTGAGTTATGATTTCTGAAATGTGAGAAGAAATATTGGGGAAATTTTCTCCATATGTGGTCATTATTCTATAAACTTATCAAGCTCTATTCAAGTGTCTTTGATTTTGGGAAAGGGATATTCGTATTCTATTAGAAGTAAATAGTCACATGAGCCTTATCATGGTCTTACTCTTGGAAGATTTTCTCCCTTTTTTACCTCCCTGACATCCCAACTTCTTTTTATTTTTCTCATATTTTAGTTCTGAAAATCTTCTCTAATTTTTACTGTCTTACCATGTTTTCTTCTACCTGCTATATTCCTTAATTTGATATTGTTATCTAGCCAAGCGTCAATGTTTGAATATATTGACAGGGATATTTGGGACTTTCTATTGTATTCATTCCCCTAATGCTACTCTAACAATTTTTTGGTTTTTTCCCCAATAATACTAGGCAGCAAAAGTGCCTGTAAAAAGCAAGAAATGATATTCATGCAACTTACCTGTAGGAAAGACAATTCTAACATCATGTCATTGGTAAGCATCATTGGAGTGAACCCTGATTTTCCACATAGATTCTTGGGGATTGAATAATTAGGAATTCAGTACAATCAGTGTAGGTGTAATTAATATTGGGGTTAAAGGCTAATCCTGCAAAAATCTGTGATATTTTGCATTTAGAGGAAAATTTAACTGAATACAAATATCACCGGTGTTTTTATAAAAGCATGATTGAATAATCATGACTGACAAACATGAATGAATCAAACTAATATCATCTAAATGCTCTCTCTTCATGAATTCTCTTTTAAAGGATTCCACTAAGTGGATTAAAACCCACTTTGATTGGATGGGGTCACATTTCCTTGTAAATAATCTCATCAAAACATTCACCCAACAATGGGTCTTCCCCCATAAGATTGCATGAAAAGAACATAGGCTTTTCTGTGGTACATAACAGATTCAAACCAGCACACATAGGAAAGATATTAATTGGAGACTATCACTGTAGGATTTGTCAAGAACTCATATGTAGGGAAATGAAGGAATGTATGTATGTGGACAGATGTTTTATGATCTTTCATCTAATTCCCCACAGCAAATATCTCATACTCGAAAGAATTCCTTTAAATGTAATTATTTGCAAGAAGATTCCACTCTCAGATCAACAATGACTCTCAATGCATTAATTCCCATGGGAAACAAACCATGTTTAAGCAAACCATGTGCAAAAGCCCTCAGTGACCAGTCATCTTTTAAGCTCATTCATAATAGAAGTAAAGCATATGAGTGCCACCGAAGTGCCAAAGTCTTTATTAAAAGCTCTGACCACGGACAATACCATATGAATAAACCATATGTGTGCTTTCTATGTGGGAAAAGTTTCATTAGATTTTTTGACTTTAGACGACATGAGAGAACTCACACCGGAGAGAAGCCCTATGAATGTAATGTATGTGGCAAAGCCTTCAGTCAGTCTTCTAATCTTCAAAAACATGAGAGAACTCACAATGGAGAAAAACCCCATAAATGCTATCTATGTGGGAAAACCTTCAGTCAATATTCTTATCTTACACAACACGAGAAAACACATACTGGAGAGAAACCCTATGAATGCCATACTTGTGGGAAGACTTTCAGTCAATATTCATATTTTAGACAACATGAGAGATTACACAGTGGAAAGATACCCTATGCATGCCATACTTGTGGGAAAGCCTTCTTTCATTGTTCTACCCTCAGACGACATGAAAGAACTCACACTGGAGAGAAGCCCTATGAATGTAATCTATGTGGCAAAGCCTTCAGGCAATCTTCTCATCTTCAAAAACATGAGAGAACTCACACTACAGAGAAAATCCATGCATGCCACCTTTGTGGGAAAACTTTCAGTAAATATTCTTATCTTAGACGACATGAGAAAGTGCATACTGAACAGAAACCCTATGAATGCCAAAGCTGTGGAAAAGCCTTCCTGCGCTCTTCCCAGCTCAGACGACATGAGAAAATTCACACAGGAGAGAAACCCTATGAATGCCATATCTGTGGGAAGACTTTCAATCAGTATTCTTATCTTAGGCAACATGAGAGAGTACACACTGTAGAGAAACCCTACCAATGCCATATCTGTGGGAAAACCTTCAGTCAATATTCTTATCTAAAACAACATGAGAGAGCACACACTGGAGAAAAACCTTATGAATGCCATACCTGTGGGAAAGCTTTTCTTCGTTGTTCTCACCTCAGACAACACGAGAGAACTCACACTGCAGAGAAACCATATGAATGCCATATCTGTGGGAAAACCTTCAGTCAGTTTTGTTATGTTAGACGACATGAGAAATTACATACTGGAGAGAAACCCTATGAATGCCATACTTGTGGAAAAACCTTCAGTCAATATTCTTATCTTAGGCGACATAAGATTGCACACACTAGAGAGAAACTCTATGAATGCCATACCTGTGGAAAAACCTTCATTCGTGCTTCTGGTCTCAGACGACACGAGAGAACTCACACTGGAGAGAAGCCCTACAAATGTAATCTATGTGGCAAAGCCTTCAGTCAATCTTCTCATGTTCAAAAACATGAGAAAACTCATACTGGAGAGAAACCCTATGAGTGTTACTTATGTGGGAAAGCTTTCATTCAAAATGCTGCCCTCAGGCAACATGAGAGAACACACAGTGGACGGAAGCCATAAGAGTGTAACCTATATAGGAGAATGTTTCTTTTTCTATTGTTAGACAACATGAAATTATTCAAACTTGAGAGAAACTCTATGAGTGTCATCAGTGTGGGAAAGCTTTCAGTCAGTATTCTGACTTTAGATGGAATGAGATAACTCACCCTACCCATGTTTTGAATATGGAAGACTTCAGCTATAGCTTTAACCTTTAAACATAGCAGAGAATTCATACAAAGAAACCCTGTTTGTTATCAGTATGTTAGTACCTTTAGCCCAACTGTACTATGTCAGTTAATATAAGGAAATATATACAGGACAGAATCTTTATGAATGTCATCTATGTACCTAAGCCCTTAGTAGATAGTTTGATATATGAAAGAACTCACAATATAAATTTAATAGAAGTGGAGAGTCCTCATCTACCACTCTAACTGATTAGCAAGCCAGAGAAATTACACATGAGGAATTCTATGAACTCAATGTAGGAGTGCCTTAATTTGTAATTTATATTTTAAGTAAAATAAGTGGACTCCATAGAAATGAAACACTAGGTCTGTAATTATTGTGCACTATCATTAAGTAAAAACATGCCTTGGTATGCTAAAATATACTCAACTTAGGAATAATCATAAAACATGAAATACGTTGGAAAAGTCATGAAACTTGAAATAAGAGGGAAAAATCCTCAGAGTATGATACCCCTGGGGACACATCAGAAATTTCATGATGGAGAATGTATTCTATGTAAAATCAAGGGAAAAAATTTTTAAGAAATTTAGGAAGTTGTGACCATGAGCTATTCTTTGTGAGGGAAAGTGAGTGAATAGGGCAAGTTATTGGATATTTAGTGATGGAGATCAGTGATGGAAATGTTATTGCCGTGGACATAGAATGTGAAGTCTGATTTGGGGGTCTTATAAGGTAAATAGATATGCTTCTACGATTGCCTCTATTGTATCAATGATGAACATTTTTTAGCTTAGTAATTAAATACCTGAAGGATAGGAACAAATACGTTTGTTTTGCCTCAATCTTAGAACAATACTTCATCTTGGTAACTACGATATTTATCAGTGGGTGAGAGGGTCCTGCATATAGTAGTTCACTAGAGGAACTAGTCAAGGAGAGGTCCAGATAACTCCCATTTCCCCTCACTAATGATCCATTGGGGAGTATCATTCAGAACCCACTGAAATCATTTCAATAATGAAAGAAGTAACAGATTCTACAGGGCCCATAGACAATGCCATTACATTGGTCCAGATGTGGGAATCTGGTCCTTGACATTAATTTTGGAAATATCCAGAGTGTGCCTATATGAAAACTTTTCAGCTCATTTCATAATTTTAAGTGATTGCTGAGTTCTTTCCTACTAAAATTTGGGACACTAGAAGTATTTCTGTTCTCACCATCACACCTTATATCTTATGAGAAAGACTAGTTGCTTTATCCTGGAGACAAAGTTGTCTTCTCTCCGCTTCCATTATATATAGACATAGTGACTCATGTGTGTAATAAGTGATGAAACTTTTTGTTTGCAGATGACATGTTTGGGTATATGGAAACCATTATCTAATTTACAATAGAAAATTATAGGCCATTGTAGGAATGTCACAGGGTCTGACATAAAAATTAAACTCAGTTTTTCTATGTTAGAAATGTATTGGGAGACATAATCCATATTCCTGGGCTCCAGATTTCATGGCATCAGAATTTGCATGTCCAGCAGTGCTGGATCATCCCAGCAGTGGAAGCCGTCATGAGAAATTTACCTATTTGACATATGTCCCTGAGGTTCAGGCCATTAGCCTCATCTTCCAGGATGGGATCATTCTTACCTTCTTTCCTACCAGGGTCTCAAACATCTTGGCTCTGAAGAGCAGTTTGATATATTCTTCATTGGCTATGTCATTCCAAAGATATCCATCATAATAGGACCCTTGCCATATCCATAAACATGGTAACATCAATGGTGCCTTTCCATGTCAGTTGTTTCCAGAGGTCCCTTTACTACCCTATGAATATTAGATTCTTCACATTCTGTCCACGAATCTGATCAGACTGCTAAGCCATTGGTGATGGCTTCCCCCACAAGGCAGTAAACAGATACATGGGGATTCTTAGACCTAAGAGTTCTGGGATTATTAGGACCACTCACAATTCAGCCCATTGTTTGCTTTTTCCAGTGCCAGAGGTGCTATATTCTCTGCTCAAGACAAGGGTAACAGCGGCTGCTGCTGAATGGCTTCAGCTTGACTGACCTGTCATTGAACCAGTACTGAGCATCTGGTAGGACATCCAAGTGTTGAGGTCCTCTGGATTCCAGTGCATAGAGAGAAGGTCCTTGTATTGCAACAGGTTCACTTCCTGCAAGCATGTCACTTCCTAGGGATCTGAGCAAGCACAGTTCTCAACATCTCACTTCTATTTGATACTTTGTTGATGGGCACTGTCTGGGTAAGAGTTCTTATTACCTAGAGCCCAGGATATGTTGGGAATTTCTAGCCTTAGGACGACCTGAGAGTGTTACGTAATCTTCCATTTCCACCAAGCCCCGATAGCACAGCAGAAGTTGTCTTTCATAGGAGTATTTAGTGCTGGAAGCTGTTGGGTACCCAAAAAAGGTCATGCTGTTTTAATCCATTCCTGTGGGTACAGACCAGTTGTGGGTGCAGCAATCTTTTGGTTAGATTATTTCAATTGAGATGTGATCCAACTCATTCAAGGTAGATCTTATTCCATTTACTGGAGTCTTATGGGAGGATAAAAAGAAAAAGCCCAGAGAGAGTCAGACAGAAAAGCCCTGGAGAAGCAAGGCTTCTGGGAGTTTTGTGCTCTAAAGTTCCATGGCTCTTCATTCCATGTAGGCTGTTTCCATGTTTCCCTTCCACTGGAATGCAGTTTTCAATGTCCCAGTTGCTTAAATTGTACAGGACTCAATAAATTAATTCTCAATAAGTTCTTTCTTATGGCCTTTGGATAGCTATTACTTTGAGTCATTAACTCTAGTATTCTATTGTCCCATTTGCTTAGAGGTCACAGGGAGCATGAAAGGCCAGTATCTAATGGGAGCACACACATTGCTGGGGCACCTGAGCTATAAATGCAATAGCTTGATCTGATTGAAGTTTTGTGTATCAGATCACAAAGCTTATACATTTCCTGAAGGCTACAGCAGGGGTCCCAGCATCCACATGCTGCATGTGAATTGCTTTCCAGTATCTAGAGTATGTGTCTAAAGTGATGAGATAACATTGGAACCCATGACCAGGGATAAGCAGTCTAATGTAGTTGAGTTCACTAATCCCCACCAGATATGGCCCAGAACACCATGCTGTGTGATCAGAGCTCATTATCAGGAGTCACATGACTATTCTCCCTTTGAACTGTGCCTTTTCTAAAGGGAGTCCTCATGACTTGTCCCATTGTTGCATATCAGTTAGGCCTTTTGTGTCCTGTGATGGATCCAGTAGGTAATCTTGGCCACTTGTTGGGTACATTGTCAGTATGGAAATTCTATTAGTGTTCTTCAAATGGTCTATTGCACTGGGTGTTTTGTTTTGTTTTTGCTAAAGCTGCCAGAATGCAAAATGCCAGAAATGGATTGGATTTTACAATTGGGATTTAGTAATATAATTTAAAATTCTGAGGTCATGAAAATGTCCCAATTAAGGCATCAAGAGGATGATACCTGAACTCTGAAGACAGGTTGCTGATATTCAGGATATTTCTGTCTGATAGCAAATCATATGGGCAGCATCTGCTGATTCCTCACTTCCAAGTTTCATTGCTTTCAGTTCCTGGTTCCAGTGGCCAGCTCTCTGAGCTTCTGTGGGTCCTCACTTGCTCCTCCAGGACTTTTCTCTCTCTGACTCTCTGGGCGTTTTCTTTTTGTCCTCTCATAAAAGACTCCAGCAAATGGATTAAGATACACTTTGAATGGACTGGATCACATCTCAATTGAAATAAACAAAATGTCACACCCACAACTAGTCTGTGCCCACAGAAATGGATTAAAAGAATATGGCTTTTTGGGGGTACATAACTGTTAGGCCTGGAGGACAGGACCCCTTCTCCCACAATGTGACCTACTCCTAGCAAATATTTCAGAAAGCCTCTCCCACCCGAATCTACACCAGCCCACATCTCCTTCACCATCTAGCAGCTGCCCTCTTGCAATACCCTGCCATTGCTCAACCTTCACCCTCCAGCAGATGCATTCTGATGGTGAACTCCCTTTATTCAATATCCGCCCTCCAGCATTTACAACCCTGCATGCCTAAGGCAGCACTTAAATTTTAAACTTTACCAGTGGAAAGCTGCCAACTCCTAACTTAGCCCCCTATTTCTGAAAACTAGCCAGTAGAAACCTACTTAACCCTTGCTCCCAGCTCCCTAATCCTAAGCCATAAAAATCCTATCCCCTGCCACCTTGGGGTGGCTATTTCTCTTTCTCTTGAAATGCCCAGGTGGCTCTGTTTCTTCCTGAAATAAAGCTTTTGCCTGAATTCTTTTGTTCTCGTCTCGTTTCTGGTGAGTTTGCTGAGTTTGCCTTTCATCTGGTGCTAAAACCCAGGATCTGGAGTGAGGTGACCCCCATCCCTGATCTTGAAATCTAGGAAGCAGTGGGCAGCTGCAGCTCATCCCTGGCTTACTCCTAGATCCTAGTCTGTGGTCCTGCATGCAGTACCCCCCTGGGTCTCCTGGCAGTCTTAAGGTAAGGGACCCAACTCATTCCGCCATGCAGCTGGGGAAGCAGTAGGCAGCAACTCATCCTAGGCTTACTCCCCAATCCTAATGGTCCAGTTAGGAACAAAGTCCCAAAGTACCCTTCTGGACTCACCCTGCAAACTCCACCTCTGACAACTGCCACCCATAAAGGAAATGGAACTTCACCTATCCCAGTCTGCCAGGCCCAAAGCCATAAGTCCACCCAACCTACCTTGTTGCCATCTATTTCCTATCCCACTCATTGGATTTTATCAGTCTCTGAAAGCCCCAGTGCCATGCTCCAGTGCAGCTCCAGCAATCCCTCTGGACAAGGGTACGCCAAGTCTCTAGATTGAACCCAAGATGACTCCTCTCCGAGAGACCATTCTGATTTATCCAGTTCTTTTCAAGCTTGGGGTTGCCAGTTCTAGAGGAGACCTTTGATCAGTTCCTTTTAAGCTGGGAAATACCCAACTCTAAGGAAACCTTTTTCTTCTCTTACGTTGATGACATGGGTGTGGGACACTCTCCCCCCTCAATGCTCCCCCCCCCCAGGTGCCTACTTAAGCAATACAAAATCTTAGGTTACTGAGACCAAATTCAACCTAAGCATCTCATATTCTATTGTAACACTGCCTGGCCACAATATAAGCTAGATAATTCCCAATGGCCAGAAAACAACCTTTGATTGCAAAATACTCCGAGGTCTTGACAACTTTATTAATTGGAATGGAAAGTGGGGTGAAGTTTCATATGTTCAGGCCTTCTTTTCTCTCTGCTCTCATCTGTCTTTGTTCCTCTTGCTGAACCTATCATATTGATGTAGCCCATGCCCCCCTAACTCAGCCCCACCAGAACAACTTCCTTCCCTTAGCCTAGTCAATCTGATGGTTTTGACACCACCCCTCAACAAACAAATTAACCTCTGGTTCCAGACTTTCGAATTATTCCCCCTCCAACTCCCTCTGAAACCTGCTCTCACTCTCAAACTCCTCCCCCTCCAACTCCCTCTAATACTCCCTCTGCTCCTGCACTAGTTGCTGCTATTTACCATCTAACCCTCCCCAACTCCTACCGCTGTGCAAAGTAGCCGATACTGAAGGCATAGTCCGTGTACTTGTCCCATCCTCTTTAGGAGATATGTCCCAAATAGAGAAAAAGCTAGATGTGTTTTCAGCCAACCCTGCTCAATATATTTAAGAATTTACATTCCTTTTACAATCTTATAATCTTACCTGGAAAGATCACATATGATTCTCACCTCCACTTTATCTCCAGAAGAAAGGGAAAGAGTTTGGCAGGCAGTACAAATACCGCAAGTGGACCCCAACTGGTAACGTCAAATTAATCACCCTGACACACAAAAACGCAATCACTTACAAACCTGCATCCTTCAGGGCTTGAAAAAGCCTCCCTAAAAATGATTAATTTTGATAAACTTAAAGAAATTTTTCAGGTACCCAATGAAAACCCAGCCCAATTTATGGCCAGGCTTACTGAATCTCTGCTTGCAAACACATGTCTTACCCAGAAAACCCAGAGGGGCACTTTGGCTTAATTCATATTTCATTTCCCAGGCCACCTCAGATATAAGACACAAACTAAAAAAGTTTGAAGAGGGTCTCCTCACCCCACAACAGGATCTGATGACAGCTGCCTTTAAGGTTTTTAAAAAACGGTGGAAACTATAAAAGAATAAAGTTAACCTTCAAATGATAGCTATGGCCCTTTCAGGCCACCAGCAAGTGAAAAACTTAGCCAGACAGGCCATCCATGTCACCCTGCTTCAGGTGCAATTCTACAGGACACTGGGCAAAGCAATGCCCCAATCCCAAACCACCCAGCAGGCCTTGTCAACTATGTGGTCAAGCAGGTCACTGGGAAATGGGCTGTCCCCAAACCCCTCCAGGTTTACAGATATCCTCAAACTGCAGCTGCTGCTGACCTCATGGGCACCCTCAGTGAGGATTGACAGGGCCCAAGGCCTTCATCAGCCCCCATCACCATCAACAACCAGGAGCCTTGGGTATGCAATCTTCTCATCAAACATAAGCCCGTTATATTCCTTTTGGACGTGGGGGCCATATATTCAACTCTTAACACTTATTCTGGCCAGACTAATAAGTCAGCCATTCATGTCATGGGGATAGAAGGAAACTTCTTCACACCTAGGTGCACCCCTAGCTTGCCAATTCAAGGGTCACCTCTTTACGCACTCCTTTTTAGTCATACCACTGTGCCCTACACACCTACTTGGCAGAAATATTCTCACCACCCTATATGCCACCATCAACATACTCCCATCACACACCAGCCACCAGCCAGTCTCTTCCTCCTCCTAGCTCTCATAGCCCCAGACCCTACCCAGACAAGCACTCTATCCTCATTCCTTCTGGCATTAAGTCTCATAGTTTGGGATACTGACAACCCTACTGTAGTCCACCATCACACCCCCATTCTAATCAAATTAAAAACAATCCTCTTTCCCTTCAATTCCTCAATATCTCATTTCCCTCATGCACCTACAAGGCTTAAAACCATTTCTAAGCCCCTCTCAAGGGATCTACTCCAGTCAACCCATTCCTTATGCAATACCCCTATTCTTGTAAAGAAATTTTGTGACTCATACTGGTGAGTCCAAGATCTCCACACCATCAATAAAGCTATAATTCCTCTTCACCCAGTGGTCCCCAACCCCTATACCCTCTTATCCAAAATTCTGGCTTGCACAACCTGTTACTCAGTCCTAGATCTCAAAGACACCTTCTTTACAATTCCCTTATACCCTGAGTCTCAAGAATTTTTCACCTTTATTTGGACAGCCCCTGATACCAATCATTCCTCTCAATAAACCTGGACAATCCTCCCCCATGGGTTCTGAGACTCTTTGGGCAAGCTGTAGCCCAAGATCTCATACAATTCAAAACCAATAGCTGTAGCATCCTACAATATGTAGATGACCTCCTAACCTGTAGCACCTCTAAATCAAAATGTGTCAACACCACAACCTCCCTCCTAAACTTCCTAGCACAAAAAGGATACCACATTTCTCGGTCAAAAGCTCAACTAATTCTCCCACAGGTCATTTACCTAGGCATTACAGTAAACCCCACTACTCATGCTATCACAATGCAGTACAAAAACCCTTATTGCTGCCATGCCCTACTCAACCACTAAGCAGGAAACCCTTTCTTTCTTAGGCCTTTCTGGCTTTTCCAGTATATGGATCCCCAACTTTGCACTCCTCGCTCACCTCCTATACCTAGCCACAAGAGAAGACCTGGCAGAACCTCTTAACCCATTTACTCCATCACAAACCTTCCAGACTTTAAAAAAGGTTGTTATGATAGCCCCTACTCTCTCCAAAACTTCAATCTTCCCTTTGTCCTCTATGTCTCAGAGTCTCATAACATCACCCTAGATTACTCACCCAAACAAACAACACTTTCCTTCAACCTATAGCATGTCTTTTCAGACAATTACCACCCACTACCAAAGGCCAGCCTGCATGCCTATGAACTCTTGCAGTGGCATTCACCCTTACACAAGAAGCTAACAAATTTATACTCCAAATCCCACTCACCATTCACGCCCTGCACAATTTACATGACTTAAGTTTCTCTGTTACTTCTGCAAATTCTTCCTCACGTTAAATGCCAAAAAAAATCTTACCATGGGCCCCATGCCCATGTCACCAACCTAAGGGAAGAAATACATTTCCTTAGAGTTGGGCAATTTCCAACTTAAAAGGAACTGGACAAAGGTCTCCTCTAGAGCTGGGTGTCCCCAAGTTCAAAAGGAACCAGACAGATTAGAGTGGTCTCATAGAGAGAAGCCAGCATCCTGGGTTCAATCTAGAGACTAGTGCACCCTTATCTGGAGGGATTGCCAGGGCTGCATCAGAGCCCAGTACCGAGGCTTTCAAGAAAAGACAAGAGTCTGGCGAGCCGGATAGTCTAGACGGCAACAGGGATAAGCAGGGTGGACTTGTGATTTTGGTTCTGACAGTTTGGCGAGCTGGGATGGGTGAAGTTCCAGTTTCCTTTATGGGTGGCATGGCTATCATCAGAGATGGAGCTTGCAGGGTGAGTCTGAGGGGTACTTTGGGACTTTGTTCCTGACTGGACCACTAGGATTGGGAAGCAAGCCCAGGACGAGCTGCCGCTACTTGCTGCTTCCTCAGTTGCAAGGCAGAATGGGTCTAAGAGTCCCTTGCCTCAGGGACTGCTGGGAGAGACTCAGAGGGGGACTGCACCCAGGGCCCACCGACCAGGATCTGGGAGCAAGCCTGGGGCAAGGTGCCGCTGCCCGCTGCTGCCCAGGTTGCAAGGCCAGGAGGCCTCACTCTGAGTCTCTGGTTTCAGCACCAAATGAAAGGCAAACTCACCAGGAACAAGACGGGCAACAAATGAGCTCAGGCAAAGGCTTTATTTCAGGGAGAAACAGAGCTTCCCAGGCAATGTTTCAGGAGAGAGAAACGGCTGCCCCAAGGTGGCAGGGGATAGGGTTTTAAAGGCTTAGGTCCAGGGAGTTGGGGAGCCAGGGTTATGTAGGTCTCTACTGACTAGTTTTCAGAAAAAGTGGACTAAGGAGTTGGCAGTTTTCCATTGGTAAAGTTTAAAATTCAAACGCTGCCTTAGCCATGCGGGGTTGTAAATGTTGGAGGGCAAACAGTAAGGGAAGTTTACACAAGAATACATTTTCTGGAGAGTGGAGGCTGATTAAGGGAGATTATTACAAGAAGGCAGCTGATGGAGGGTGAAGATGCCAGGCTGGTGCAGTTAGGGTGAGAGAGGCTTTCTGAACAGTTGCCAGTGATAGGTTACATCCTGGCGGGGAAAGGGTCCTATCCTCCAGGCCTAATAATTGGAGCACCTAAAATATATAAGAGGTAAAACCATGGCAACATATTAAGTGGGACAAATATTAAAGTGATGTGTGCTTAAAATGCACAGTCCTCTTTGAAGCTTGTGAGGGCACCCATGAACTACTTCTGAATAATGTAATTCTGGAATATCAAAGGAAAATCACTTAAGAAACTGACTTAAACTCAACAAGTGTGAGTGGTACATAGGTGTGGGCTACACAATATGGTTCCAAATTATTCCCTCAAACAGAGAATGTTTCTTTTCAATTATCCATATATATGATTTCCAAAATTGATCATATATTGCTTCAAAAATATCTAGGTCAATTCTTCCAAACAGAAATCCTTTTCTTTGGGTACTCTGACTACATTACCAAATTTGTATTTTTTTTTTAGCCTTCATATTTCCATTCATATGACTCTTACACAGACATATTACTTAAAAGTAAACTATTCCTGAGAGTGTCTATATTTTAGGACCACACATACTTTTTGAGACCAATGGAAGAAAGGGTTATTTGGTCTGGAACTGAAATTTTCTGTAGGTTATAATATAACTCAACCTATCTGTATAGCTCATTTGAACAATTGAAACACAGGGAGCCCAGAATAACAAAGAGGTCCTTTAATCCTGTCTAGAATATTGTAATGCCTGGATATATTCTAATATCCAGAGTACATTAAGCAGATAATTGAAAAGTATTGGCAAAGTCTCCTGAGGGATGGGAGAAAGAATGTGGAACTATTAAACCTTACCATCAGGGAATCCCCCCGATACTGTGTCACACTTTAGGGACACCCAAATCAATAGGCCACGTCCTCGATCATGAGGTTTACTCTTGTGAAGCTTATGTGGGTAGCAGCGAAGCTTAGGCTACCTATAGGCATGCCTAAGAGTTACTTCTAAAGGACCTCTTTTGTTGCTCAGATGTGGCCTCAGTCTCTCTAAGCCCAACTCCGCAATTGAAATCATTGCCCTCCCCCCTATGTGGAACATGACATCTAGGAGTGAAAGTCTCCCTGGCGACATGGGAGATGACTCCCAGGGGTGAAACTGACCCTAGCACCATGGGATCAACAATTCCATCCTGACCAAAAGAGGGAAAAGAAGTGTAACTAATAAAGTATCAGTGGCAGAGAGAGTTCAAATAGAGTCAAGAGGCTACTCTGGAGGTTGCTCTTACACAAGCTTCAGTTAGACTTTGCTACCTATCATAACCTGCCAACCCCCAATCAGGACCATTCCAGCCAATCATAAAGAACACCTAGGGCAATATAAGAGTCCACAAGGGTTCCATGCACTAGAACAACTTTCCAGAAACCAACAACCTCCAGATGGGTCCCTGGTGCAGATAAATACTGAAACCTAGCCCATCCTCTCCAGAACATCAGATACTTCCATCTCCCTACCCCATATTAGTGACAAACCCTTCTAATTTGAAAAATTTAGAATGGCCATAGCTCAAACACCCTAAAGATAAGGATGGCAAGATTAAAGGTGATGATGGAGTTATACAGAGAAGATAAGATTTAACAAATGAATGTAAGTGTTGAATCATTAAATTGAGCTAGAAGTAAAAACCTAAAACTATGGAATTGTAACTCATGTCAAACTTTGAAATATGTTCTACAACTAATTGTGGTGCTGTGCTTGGAAATTTATAGCTTTTTTTCAATATACGTTATTTTTCACACAAAAAAAAAGAAGGAAAAAATGTCAATTGTGATAATAAAAAGTATTTAAGCCTTCTAGCCTCCTATATTCTGGAGCAGCTAGAAGGAAAAATCTGATAGGATCATATGGTAGCCCATGACAAACTCTGGTATTTGTCCTATAATTACTTGTTGAAGAGTGCTTTGAAAACTATTCCTTTTTATTTCTTTGCTTTGTATATATGTTATGGTAGACAATAAAAAAGCAAAAAAAAAAAGTAAACCATTCCTGAGTTCCTGCGTGTAGGAAGTCTATTTTGTCCAGGGCAGAAGCCTGAGATCCCCTGAGCCATTCCGATGCTCTCTCTCTCTCTCCTTTTGCATTTAACAGCGGCAGAAGGGAGCAATAAATAAAAAACTAACTGCTGAGTCTTGTTTGACTTGGTTGGGTAGGAAGTGGGAGTGCAAAAAGACACTTTTAAAATGTGAGCCCTGACCTCAGGGCTGAGGTTCTCCTTGTTTCCACATGACAGTATGACCCATTGAGACACCACTCTGTAATGATGAAGCGGAGTCCACCCAGGGAAGCCACCACCACCCTGACCCCCATCCCAAAGGGCTATGAAGGTTTCTCATCCTGCTGGTCAGGGATGGAGCAGTACAGAGGGTTTTCTTTTGCCTGTACATCCAAAAATATGACTTGTCTCCCATTTTGAGTAGCTGGATTAAGGGATATTGAGTGATAATGCATCTTTCCAGAATGGCCATGAGTGACCATATGAGCACTGAGTAGCCATGTTGTGACTGAGACCCTTCAAATGCACATGCCCTTAGTTTCCTGGCCCAGGCTGGACTCTTCTGGCAGCAAGGAGGTAGAGAAAAGTCCAAGACAGAGGCCAACAGAGACAGCATTTAGGAGGCAAGGTCCTCCCTGGGTCTGTGAATGCTAAGCAGTGGCCAGAGAACCTACACCTTGCTAAGGAGAACAGACACAAACACACATACAAACACATTAACAGACACACTCACATGTACTCACATTCACAGACACTTACAGAAACATATCCCCCCACTCACATTTGCACACACTCTCAGGCATCTCACACTCATGCACATCTGCACACACACACTTATACATCCATACACTCACACACATCTTTACAAGTCATATACATTCAAGCACACTCACAAAATGCACATTTACACTCACAGTCATAAACTTGCAGTCACACTCCCTCTTGGTCATACTAACACTCATATACACACACTTGCAGTCACTCACACAATTACTGTCATGTTCACACACTTGCTCTCACTTGTTCATATAAACACATTCAGGATCACATGCCCACTCACTTTAGCACATTCATGTGCATTCTCACACACTTGCACATACCGACTCATGCTTATTCACATTAACCTTCTCACTGACACATAATCACACACAAACTCAAAATTCTCTAACACACTCAGTGTTTACACAGCTTCATATTCAGCTACATAGAAGTGCTTACACACTCACTCCTACATGTATACTCACTGTCACACTTGTGCACAAAAACCTCCCGTTTGTGATCACACTCCCATTCATACACACTCATGCATACTGACACGCACACACTCACCCTTTCATGCACACATGCAAGTTGTATTGTGGGACTGGCCTTCTACTGTATGCCTTGGGCTCTGAGAAGTGTAGGCCACAGTTATTTCTCTCATAGAAGGAGGGAAAGTACGCACACTAACTGATCCCACATTATCCCAAGTCTTGGCAGGAGTTTTATGAAAACTGTTCTCCAAGAGGATTCTGCCCACAACTGAGAGAACCTAAGGAATTTACACAGTCAAGAGGAACATAACTTGAACCCAAGCTAATCTGTCTCAGAAATTGCTGCTATTTTGCTTATATGTCACTTCCTAATTGGGGGATAAAGGAATAGATCTGTGAAATGAGAAGACTGAATTCCTTGAAGACAGTGGTGTTTGTAGTTACAGGCAGCCCCATCTTGGCAGTGGCCCAGGCAAGAACTCCCTGAATGTTGGAAAGGTGGAGATTTCCAAATTTAGTCAGTGATCTATACATCAAATGGGTTAGCTCCTCTGGGAAATATCTCTTTATCATGCTGTGGAATCCTCGGCCCCCTCTGAAGGCTGTCCCATATCACAGGGCAGACCCTAGTTCTGGCACCAATCTCTCTGATCCCTGCCCTATCTCCACCTGTGGTCACACCCATACACCCATCCACACATCAAGACTTGTCAAATCCACAAAAAGCTTCTCACGGCTACCCCAAGGCCCTTCAAAGAGGAAGATAGAAAAGCATTTCTCACTTGCCACTGTTTAGGCAAGTAATACTGGTATTTACTTGCCAGGGCCTGAGAGTAGAAGCAAAGGGTCTGGCTAGGCTTGCCCAGGGTAGGTGTCCCTTTTGCCTGGAACTTTTTATGTTTGTTTGCTTTGTTTTGTTTTTAAATGTCACTATTTGAGTTTATACTTACATACACATGCACACATGCAAAAAGAATGACAAAAGGTTGACCAGATTCATCTTGTGACTATCCTAAAAGAAAATGACATCTCGTACTTAAGGTGTCATATTCAAGTATTAGAAATGCAAAAATAGTCTGATCCCATTTAATTTTATGATTGTAAGAAATGATAGTCTCGAGATTTCCAGGAAGATGGCTGAATAGAGTAGCTCAAGATTAGTTCTGCTCCATGGATAAGTTAAAGAATGGACAGGAGGGTGACTGAGGTGGTGATTTGGGAGTGCAGCTGACTTGGGAGACCCTTCTGCACCACATGGGACAGCCCAGGTTGCAGAGGCCAAGGAACTGAGACGCAGAAAGCTGGAGCCAGGCACGGAGGCATAGAGGCAGGGAACCCGTGGGAGTGCAAAGACAGGAGCCCAAGACTAGGAAGTATACCAGGCTGCATTCCTTGGGCTCTACCCTCACCCACGCAACTGTGACCACTGGATTATGTTTCTTAATCCATTCTGCCAATCTATATCTTTTGATTGCTAAATTAACATTCAAAGTTATTACTGAAAAGGTGTTTCTTGATTCCACCATCTTATCTTTATTTTATTTATCAAATCTATATATTCTTTTCCCTCTGTTTGCATTATTTAAATTACCCTTAGTGGTACTCTTCAATTCTGTGCCTCCTCCAGACCTCCCTCTCCTGTCCTTTTTCTTCATCTGGCAGAACTCCTTTTAGTATTTCTTGTAGGGCTGGTTTCTCATTGACAAATTCTTTCAGGACTTCTTTGTGAAAGCTTTAATCTCTCCCTCAATTGTGAAGGACAATTTGGATGGGTACAGAATTCTTGGCTGGAAGTCTTTCTTTTTCAGAATCTTCAATATATCAGACTACTGCCTTCTCGCCTCCAGGGTGAGTAGTCTGAACTCAATCTTATTTGATTTCTCTTATATGTAGTAGATTGTTTTTCTCTTGCTGCTTTCAGGATTTTCTACTTCTCTTCAACATTTGACAGACTGATTAGTATGTGCCTTGGGAAGGCCTATTTAGATTTATTCTGTTTGGAGTTCTTTGGGCTTCTTTGACTTGTATATTTATGTCCTTTATGAGGGTTGGGAAGTTTTCCCCCATTATATCCTCAACTACTCTTCCTAGCCCTTTACTCCTCTCTTCTCCTTCTGGGACACCAATGATTCTTATATTTGTGTGCTTTGTTTTATCTATCATTTCCCTGAGTTCCCATTGAATTTTTTCCATCTTTTTTTGTCATTTGCTATTTTGAGTCTTTGTAGTCAATTATCCTGTCCTCTGTTATCACTTATTCTTTCTTCTGTCTCTTCAAATCTTGTGTTGTGTGCCTCTAGTATGTCTTTTATTTGGTCAACAGAGTCTTTAATCTCTGTGATTTCCACTATTTTTCTATTTATTCTTTCAAATTGGTGCTCTTCTACTGTCTTCTTGATCTCCTTTATGTCATTTGCTATCCCACTTATTTTATTAAGTAGAGTTGTATGAACATCTTTGATTAGTTGTTCCAACATCTGTGTTTCCTCTGGTGTTTTGATTTGGTCATTAGGCAGAGCTATATCTGTCTGCATTTGATATGGTTAGTGATCTGCTGTCTTCATCACATGTCTTCATCTTGATTGATTTACTTTGGGAGTTGATTTCTTTCAGTAGTCCAAGGCCTGTGTTTGTGGGATGTTTGTACAGCAGGGAGCAGGGCACAAGGTGGAGCACTTAGTATGGTGATTTGTTTCAGGGCAGGTATGGGCCCAGGTTGGGATGTTATGCTGATGCTTGTGAACATGGGCGCCCAGTGGCCAGGGAGGATGTAGCTGTGTGGGTGCACCAGTCTGGGGGCGAAACCTGGGTGCACTGGTCTAAAGCACAGGGCCCTTTGTGCACATGCATAGAGCTGTGGCAGCAGGTCAGCATTACACCTTTGTGGATTGGGGGCAGATGTGACCCAGCTGCGCAGGTCGGCACTTTCTCAGCACTGGGAAGTGAGGCTGAGGGCTGTACACATGTGCAGTTCTATAACTGCTGTAAAGTGCAGTTCCCAGAGCTGAGTGACATGATTGGGGGCCCTGAGCAGTATCAGGGGCTGCCTGGTTATGGAGGTTAGTGCCCGCAGTCTTCATGTGCTGGCAATAGCCTGCAAGGAACAGGAAGGAGGAGGTAGTGCTCGGGAGAGGTGCAGGAGAGGTGGGTTGGGCTGCACTTGGCGTGGGGGGGTGGGGCATG
>PVIY010035595.1:0-26179 GCA_004026745.1 Myrmecophaga tridactyla
CACTAACTCTTTCTATCCATCTTCTTTGTTGGAGACAGGAAGCAGGCCCCACCTTGCCTTCTTAACATACTCAAACATGGTAGGGTAGGGTGGGGCAAATGGCTAAGGGAACCTGGAGAGAGGGTAGCTACCAGGGCTGAAAGCAAAAATCCTGTCCCATCATTGCTGCCTTTTCCTGGATGGAGTTCTTCGCTCAGCTCACTGAGTTTGAGGTGTGGAGAGTCAGACTTGGGGGTAGTCTCTCCTTCCTGACTGGACCATACCCACCCATTGCTTCTTCCCTCAAGGCTGCTGCACCTAGTTCATCAGCTTTCGCTCAGTCACTCCTCCTCCCTTTTAGTGCTCATACCTTGAGCTCTGGTCTCTATCTTGGGGGTTCCCCTCTTACTTCTTCTCTTCACCCATTTATAGGGAGAGAAGTACATCGATCTGAGGCATTAGCCCACTGACTCACATTGCCCTCCCTTCCCTGCCTGGGACAGTTCCTGCTCCCTGCTCACTCTTCTCCCCAGCACTCAGGATGGCAGCCAAAGCCTCTAAAATGAACTACAGAGAAGACCCTGCACCAGCTCACCTGCAGACCCATTTTAGGGGTTCTTTAGGCTAGGACCAGAGCCATCCTGAGAAAAAGCTCATCTGGCCCTGGAGGTCCCCTGTTTAGGGATCAGCCCATCGCCAACTATCTCTATTTGTTGAGTGTGCCTCGTCTCAAGGAGGGGGACCTCAGCTTCCCAGGAGTGGGAGAAGAGTTCCCTGCAGAATGTGTTTTCTCTTTACATGTGTTATGGATGCAAAAGTACCTATCTTCTACCAGCAGCTGAATTAGGTAGCCTGTCTATCTGAGCTGGTTTCCTGCCCCACGGGCTGGCTTCAGTATTTGAATTCCTGAAGTGAGGATGCACTTGTCCCTGAGCCCCAGAGCCCAGGCCCCCATTCACTGCTAAACTGTGGCTCTGGAGAGTACCCCAACATTATTTAGAAGTAGCTGCAGTGTTGTTGCTGCCACCTTCCTGCTTGCCCCCGTGGGACCCCTTTTTTGACATTCCTTTTCCTGGGTGCAAGCCAGGAACTGGTGTCTGTGAGGACATTGGGCACTGCTGAATTTTCCAGAGTTAAGATGACTGAGCCTGGGCCCCCTGTGTTCATTTGGCTCCCACTGCCCTCTCAAAGGATGTTTTAAGACTGAAAGGTGGGGGAAAGCAACAAAAGTGAGGCCCAGACTGTTCTTTATTGGGATTTAATCAAGTTTCTACAACATGATCCTAGGAGAAGTGCCCAATGGGAGAAAGGTACTTAGGTTAGAGCTTTGGTGTGTGTGTGTGTGTGTGTGTACATATATACATATATATATATATATATATATATGGTTTTGTTAGGTTGTGTGTAAATTTGCAAATTGTTTCCTTTTTATAATATATATGTGAAAAATAAAGCTTAATTGTCCCAGAAACCTTATACTGCTTTTTTATTTTTCTTACATTGCTTTTTATTCATTATGGGTACCACGGGAACCTGAGGGCCTTCAGAATTGGAACTGTACCAAATGGAACACCAAAGCCCTTTGCAGCTGGTAGCAGGGACCAAGGTTCCCTCTGAGCAAATGGTTCAAGCCCTACCACAGAGGACAGTCACTTCCTCCTCAGCAAAGCTGCCCTGCCCTAGGCAGCTGCAGAGCCTGGCAGGTATTGGCAAGGAGCACTGGCCCCCTTTCTGTGCTTTCCTATAACTTGGAATTGCCCTTGAGGCATCAGTACAGACAGACAGTGATGAAGAAGCGGCCTAGGCACCTGGCCCTCCAGCTACCTGAAATACCGCACCCTTTCACTCCCCTCAATGAGCAGGAAGAGCAGGTCTGCTACAACAAAAGAAACTTTATTTAAAAATATTTTTTACAGACATGGGTGCTTGAAAAAGCTCTTTAGTTAACCGTGTATGGCAATGAAAAAATTAATAAATAACATTAGTATAACAGACCTCTAAACATTAATACATTGGCAAAACAAAAGGGACTTAAGTGAAAATGAATTTTAAAGCTCTGCTATTCTCTGTAAGAATATTTACCTTCTGTTTCTCTTTTTTTATTCTTTACAGATGAGAATGATTAAATACTGCTAATATAAATTCTTTTTATATTAATGACATTTTTAAAATAGTCCATGAAAATTCCATCTAAGTTTTTATTTTGTTTTTAACACTGATATACAAATTGGGACACATCACCCTGGAGAAAGCATCAAGTTTTCTCCAGCCCCACCCATGCCAAGAATTTCAAAATCCTGAATAATGAGGACTTTTAAAATAATTGTCTCTATCTCCCAATTCTTTATTAAAGGCAGGGAAGAACTGAGGAAAGAGTAAGAGATAGGTAAAATGTCATTATAGAGATTTTTTTTCTGAGACAAACAGGATGGCCACAACAAGGACAGCCTTCTGGCACATGTTGCTTACTGCCTTTTTCCTCGGGGAAAATGACCCCGAAGAGGCACTCGCTGCTTTATGCTTTAAGTCTGAAGTTTCAAATGAAAAGGCAAGCCAAGTCTGAGGGAGAGGCAGGAGATCTACACCAGATTTGGATCCACCAAAAAGAAAAGACAAACCAAACAACCTCCCCTCCTCAAAAGAGTTCATCTTACTATTTTCCATGCAGTTTGGGCCACTGATAGGAGGCTGAGAAACTTGAAATGGTACAGAGTACACTTAGAAGTCACGGAACAATCTCTTTTTGCCAGAGACAAAGCATTCAACCTGATAACCAAGATTCTGATTTGAACCAACTAAACGATCCCCACATATACCGTGCTTTCTTTCAACTCGGCATCACTGCAGAGAAAGGGACCACTTCTTCAGCTGCAGAAAGCACTCCTTTCCTTTCCCCTTGACTCTAGGAAGTAATGATACTCAAGGTAGAGGAGCTAAGACTCTGGCATTTCCATATTAAGTCCTAAAATGCAGCCTGGGATACAGTGCTGCCTTAGAAAGGCACAAAACGTTTGGCTTTTTTTTTTTTTTTTTTCAGTGTGCTAAAAATTGCTTTGTTTTGAATAAAAGAAAAAGATATATAAGGTTAAAAATCCCAAGTCACCACAGCCAGAGAAAGCAGATGTAGGAGGCACCTCGTAGCTGCCATGCGCCTATTGTACATTTCAGCAGGAGGCTGGGCTTTCCTTTCAGGGCCAAAACACTACCACAGAGCTGAGAACAGAGGGCAGGAGCATCTGCTCTCAGGGGCATGGCACCTGTAGCCTATATACTCAGGCAGCAGAGGGAAGAGAAAACACATTCTACAACCTTAGAACCTATTCTCTGATAGGCATAAACTACCCTAATAGGGTCCAAGGAAGGTGAAGGAAGGGAAGACTGACTCATTGGGTACATTAAATACCTACATGAGAGAACCAGAAGTGGGCAAACATCCCCCTAACTTCAGGCCTGGCAATAGCATTGGTGAGAGGTCCGAGGAGTTGCACACAGCGTGTCTTGAGTACTGCTCCTCTCTGCCTCCCAGTCTGGCTCAGGGTGGAAGGAGACTTGTGAGAGGCAATGCGGAAGATTTTTTTTTTGGTTGAATCAAGAATATGGGGCCAGGCAGTCCAAGCTCTGCTGATCTGTATGGCTGCCAAGTCAGTAGGATATCTGAGGTTGGTTTTCAGTCTTTGCTCTGTACAAACACAAGGAGTGGTCAGCTACATTTTTCTCAAGAGGAGCGGCACCGAAACCTCCAAACAGCTATTAGTCAACAGCTGGACCTCTGGCACAGTGCTTTCCATCTGACCAGGAATGGGCCTCTCCATGTAGGGCTTGTTCTCCCCATCCCCGCTTCCTCATCTCTTACTCTTGTGCTACTCTCTGGGACCAAAAGACACCGATAATTCCCTTGAAATCAACCCAGATTTCCCCAAACACCGTGAAGGCACATGGCACTGCTGTCCCTCTCTCTACTCCTTAATTTTGGAGCCTCGGCTAGAATATCAACTGCAAAGTCTAATGACCCTATCCTTCCTCCTGTGCCTCGATGTGTATCTTTGGAACATTAGGTTACTTCTGTGTATATCAAATGATGAGTAGTTAAAAAGTTATAAGTAATTATAAAATGCCTTACTTCAGGACAGGCTCTAGGATGAGATGAGATCAAAAGAGTCAGGCAAGCAGGAGACTGGCTTAAAAACAACAACAGGTAAAAGCTTTAATATAGGACTAAAAAGAAAAAAGTATACAAGAAAACACAGGTATCCTATCTAAAGAACTCTCAGTAAAAACTCTATTCTAAACTGGAATCTTTATATAATTTATATCTTGATAATTGTCCCAACTATTACAAATGCTTCCTGGCTCTAGTAAAGTAGTTCCTGAGGTACATCAGAAGGCTTGCCTAAGAATATTTCTGCAGAGCTCACCTCATATAGGAAGGAACAAATGAAGAGACAGGGAGATAGGCATGGAGGGGGACAGGCTATGGGCCCCTAGAATTTATATTTTCAGTGCTAAATCCTCAAGAGAGCCCAGAACTCCATGGGTATTCACTCCAGTGGGATTTGTGATCTGCTCTCCAAATAATATATGAAAGAAGGCTAAAAACCTGAGATTGAGTGAAGGCTAAGAAATGTCACCCAAGGACAGAATAATAGACCAGCTCTGGAAGAGGAGAAACTGGTCCTAAAGAGGGAGGTGAGAAATCTTGGATGCCAAAACTGACAAGGGGAAGAAAAACAGGAAAAAAGAGATAAAGAAGACAGTAGCTGAAAGAAGTTAAGCCTAAGAATTTCCTCTGTATCTCAGACACTCACCCATGCCTGCCTTTTTGCTCTCAAAAAAGGCAGTATAATAGCAGTGTACTATTAGAGTATAAGTATTTTTAGGGAATATAGTCAGTCTATACTCTCTTCTCAGAACTTACACACACACACACACACACACACACACACACACACACACACACACGATGGAGTATGCTGCCATTGCCCTGTTCATAACATGTCCCTGTCCCTGCTTGGCAAGGCTGACTGGTCAGGGGGTAGGCCATATTCCTCTTGGAAATACAGACTAAGAGGAACTGGGAATCTATTAATGGTGATGCCTAGAGCTGGAAGGCTTAGTAAACTTGAGAATTGTGGTGCCTATTCTGAGGCCATAATGCTGATAAACAGCTGAGAAGCAGGAGGATCTACTAAGTGCAAAGTTTTATAGTACCAGCTACTACCAGAATCAACTATACTTCCTATTCTGCATTCTTTGAAATACCTGCATCTTCATAATGATTTCTTGTTTGCTTTAGCTTGAGTAGGATCCTAATCAGGACAGCCAAAGATTCAATTTTGATTTTCTTCCACTATCCACTGCAAGGAATCATCTACCCTCTTCCATGCATTAAATGGCTATATGCATTTCCAAAGGAAGATTGCTAATGTAGCCTGAGGTCAAAGTAGTAATAATAATGCTTTAGGCTGACTCAGAATACTTTAGATTGAGTTTCTAAAGCCTTAAGGCCTAGTAGAATAAGGATGTATTCAGTTTAATACACAGATCTAGAATCTCTAAGCTCTCTACCCTGGGAGGTAGAGGATGAAATGTTTGAGAACTGACTGAGTTCATCTACTTTACTGTCTGGCTCTTAGGAGATCAAACAACTGGTTGAACATCAGGACCAATGGAAAGGTGCCCATCTCTCCCCTAAACTTCAGCCCTTTTAAATTGTACAATCAGCTGCGAAACCGTTGAAGAACTGGAAGACACATCCCAACAGTATGGGAGATGGTGGCAGGTCCCGAAAGGGTGATAAGGAAACTTTCCCAAAAATGGGTTAAGATTAAGAGCACAAGGCACTAGGCTGGCAAGGGAACTGTGGGCAGATGTTTCATTTAAATATTTAACTGCCTATTGCACAACTCTGACCCAAGACACCCCGCAACTTTCACTCCTACTGACCCACCAGATTTCAAACTGAAGTACATAAAAAATGGTGGGTATCCATGAGACTTAACACCAAGGAATCTCCCAGATATTACCCAAAGCTACAGGAAAACAATAGGGGTTTAATGGGAGAGTTGAACTGATTTTGACCAGGACAGATCAAAATATATACACATTGTATATATAAAAGATACAAGACTACATTAAATAGCTTTGAATAAAAATTGCACAATTTCATCGAGAGAAGCTCTTTTAGGGCCAATGTCAAGCTCCCAAGTACAGTTCTCCAACATCAGTAATCCACCAGGTGGTAGCAGGGAAGAACATATAGCTGACACTTCTGGCACATGGTAAACACTCATACACATTTGCTGAATGAACAAACTAACTGTTACAGTCAGAATACAGTTATTCATTGGGCACTGGTCATTCCTCACTCAGAAAGGCCAGCAGCAAGAAGGGAGGCTTACAAACAGTTTGGGAAGAAGGTCTATAGCCTTCTGACTTTTATGATGTGAGGTAGGAGAATATCCTGCATTGACAGCATCTCTGATCACCTACAAAAAGGACCAGAATTTGTTACTGGTGCCTTAAAAGGAATATATATTTAGTCCCTAGTTTGCAAGCAAGTTGTATTACAAAATTTCATTTATAAGGTTGCTATTTAGACCATAAAATACATTTTCCTTTTCTTTAGAGGAAAGAAATATTTTAAGGCCCCTTCTCCCCCAAACCCATTTTAATCTACAAAACAGCTAAATGAAAATATTAGTAGTAACCTACATTGTGGACCCTGGTAAGAAGACTCTGTATGATAAGAAGAGAAAGAAAACAGAGGAATGGCAGAATATGTGGGTTGGGGGAGAGAAAGGGCTAGTGGAAGAGAATGACCATCTACAGGAATGGATCACTATGACATAAATATAAACAGACACATGCTGAGATGATAAACTGCCCAATCTATTATCTAACTAAAGGGAGGTATATCATAGAGCCCACAGGTTTTTTCCACTTTACTTTAGTGAAAGAAGGGCAGCAGGATAAAGTCTAGCCCTGGTAGCTGATTAAGTATTGCAAAGCAGCTACCCAGCAAAGAGGCAGACTATGAAAAGCAATCCAAGTAAGACATGGGAGAAGGAGGAAATTGGGTTGAATAAAATAGTCCAATGCATTTGAGAAAACATCAAAGTGGTTTTTTGTTTGTTTGTTTTACCTATCCACCTGATAGTTAATAGAGGAAGAAACATTTGTAATTAGGATTAAGGGGATGGATTTGCCAAAAATGGCAAAACTCAAGATAAAGCCTACTCACAAAAGGTCTATTTTAGTTAAATTCAGAGCAGAATCAAAGAACTAAAAAACTGCCATACAAATGAAGGATGAAGATATTATTAGTGCCTTAGACAAAGGAAAATATTAGAAATTAAAAATTTGGAAATATCCTCAAAATAAGAGCCATGTGAAAATTCTCTAAGGCTTGCCTGGAAATTTTAGGTTTGGACCCAGGTATATCCACAGGGCAACCAGTCAGAGAAAAGGCCTGGAATGGTCTAAAACTTTGATACCTGCAGACACACATCTGACCAGCTAAGATCTGCTCATTCCAGGTTAACTAACCATGCATGTGTTCTACACAACTGTGGCATTTCACTCTCAGGACTGACACGAAGAGCCTTGTGGTACTGTCAGGAAAGGAAATAAAAGGAAAGGATGGCACTGCCCTTAGCCAACATAGTAAGAACAATAATCTCCAAAGAAAAAAAAGTAGATGCATTGAAAAGGTGGTACAAGCAAAAGATACGCAGCCAGCGCTTTGTTCTCTTAATATATCTTCAGACTATGGGAAATGATTGCAGACATATTAATTGGCATGGACACTGCTGCCATTTTTTCTAGTTCTTTCTCTAGGCCTTCAATATCTAAACAAAAATAAAAAATTGAATGTCACTATCCTGGCTTTTAGAAGTAGATGGTAGTTTATTACTTCCTACTCATTGCCACTTCACTCCGCCTACCTCCATCCTAATTCAGGACTTCTTGTACCCGATGGTAGGCTATGTTGTTATCTGCCATGGAGAGACACTAGAAAACCTCAGCAAGTCAACAAGAGAATAAAACCAAAAGACTAACCACGAATAGCAGAAAACCAAGAGGAGACCTAGAAAATGTTAGTTTCAACGATGAAAAGACTGAAAAGAAAAGACATCTAAGGAGGGTCATTTCTGTTTGGACCTGAAGACAAAAGCATGACAGATTTTGGGAAAGGAAGATTTATCAAAGCATAGGTTTGGTTCAGACAAGGAGGAAGGTTACACACTGCTAGAGAAATCAGCTAGAATATGGACAGAGGACTAACGGAACCCGAGATACCAATTGGCAGTATCTAAAGAAATGGAACAGCCCTCCTCCAAACTAGACTCTCAGTCTACTTTATGAACCTGCAATCACATAAACTGCGAGTCTTGTCACATATTGTCACTGACTAGAGTAAAGTAATTTACTTCACTAAATGTCTAATTACAGTAGAGAATACACAGGACTGAAGTGAAGAGGAAAAGGGAAGGCAAGAAGGGAAGAGACACTACATTCCCAAAGCCACAGGCACAAGAGAAAACCAAGTCAGCAGGTGGCACCAGTGTAGGAAAGGTACCAACTATTAGTAAAAGGCTGTGCTACCAAGGATGGTATCTCCATTCCTTAAAGGGCAAAGAAAGAATCATTTCTGAAACTATAACCTGGATCATGTTCATAGGGAGACACCCCATATCAGCTGAAATGAATTTAAGTTACTGGGAAGGAAAAACAGAACAAATCATATTGTCTATTTTGTGTACTTCATGTATAACAACATAATAAGGTAAATAGCATGTACTGAAACTTCCTAAAAGCTTCATGGTATCTGAGCCAGAAAGCTATCCTGGAAACAAATGCTCCTCCCTCCCCATTAAATAGAAAAATTCTTGACCTACATCAGAACACGTATCTGGCACCAAGGCAACTGACTCCCACAGATAATTTTCTGGGGAGGGCATGGAATGTATCTGAAGGCCTCTATCTCAAATAAGTCATTAAGTAATTAGGATAATTAAAATACCTTATCTTAACAAATTCATTGTTCCTACAGAAACAGTGCTTTGGAGTGACCAGTGTTAGCTGCTAATATCAAACATAATAATGATATAGCAACAATACCTTTCCCCCCACCTATCTACCGAACACACCAACATGACCACACACAATTAAGAACATCCTGTAAGCTGTCTGGCCTCAGTAAGGCTGGTCATAGCAAGCCCACTGACAATGACAGAACACCGAGGAGGAGGAGGAAGAAGAAGAAGATAGGAGAAAGGACAGAGGGAGGACATTCTAAAAGTACAAGACTTTAGCTATGCACATGATAATCCAAGCCAAAAGGGAATATTGAAATTTTAATACACAGTAGGGTTGGGAATAATACCACAGTAGATGGAAATCTTTAAAAGATTCCTTCTTAAACCTCTTGTGCTAATTCCCTGCTGGGATTAACACAGACAGCAGGTTAACCTTATAATCACAAGACAAACACACACACACACACACACACACACACACACACACACACACACACACACACACACACACACTCACACGGCCACATCTTTAACCTTGGAAGGTTTTAAGTTCTCAATTAGGATTTACAGCACAGTTCTTGTCCTCCTGCTTTCTGGACTGTTCCCTAGGTAGGCTGAGCTACACTACCAGGTAATAAAAACCCATGCTCTCTTTAAATGGGGACGGAAGGACATTTTCAAATGTACTCTCAAAACAAATAAAATAAAACATAGTAGCTGCTCCATTTTCATTCCATTGCTTTGAAATCTCAGAACCGCAGATGTGATGTCGTACAGACAGGGCAAGACTTCACTGTACAGTCTCCAAAGGAACCTCTGCCTTCTTAGGTGCTATTCAAGGAAGAGCTCCCAGTTTACCGGTCCTCTAGAGCTGCAGCAGGGAGGTGATATGCTAGGTGGCTACATGGGCAGGAGAAGAAATAGCAACAAATTCCCGGAGGATATTTTTGGCCATTTCAATGTTGTTGTGGGCAATGACCAAAGCTTTCTGAATATCCTGGTAGGAGTAGCCCTGACTCATGAGATTCTCAATCTCACTGGAGAGCTGAGGAGAGGTGGCAGCAGAAGTGGCAGCAGCACCACCACCTTGCTGGCAGCTACCTGCTTTTCGTTCAGAGTTGATTCTGCGAGGGAATGGTTTGGGGGGCCTCTCAGGAACTTGGGAACCCTCAGTGAAGTCTAGAAAAAATAGGAAAGAAAATATATGCAAATATGGGGACAACCTTCATTTAACAGCAGCGATAACAATCATTACTGATCTACTGTCAACTGGGTACATGTGCTCATTTTCATTACAAGGCTTGAGTTTACAGGTCCAAGGGTTTTATAGTAACCACCTTCTCCTCACAGCACCAACAACCTTCTAAATATACTATGCACCTGTTCTACTAACAATAACCCCTGCCATCATGAGCAAATAACATCTGCATTTATATCATGCTTTCTACTTAGCAATGAGTTTTCACACATATTATCATGTTGATTATTTAAATAAATTTCTGAGGGGACCAGAGAAGACACTAAACTTCTCCTTTTACAATTAGGGAAACAGAAATAAGCCTAAGTTGCAGTGAAGAAGCATTAACCAAGACAGGGTGGGTGGGGATCACCGGCTGTGTGGGCAACTGGTTGCTTTTTCACCGGCTGTCCTAAGGATTGTCTTCAATTTCCAAAGTGACAGCAATTCTGGCTGCAGCCCTACCAGGCAGCCACAGGTGCAAGGAGAGCAGCTCTTCATAGCCAAGGCCCAAAGGAAGGCTGGCTCTGGGCCCATTCAGAGTGTTTTCCAGAGCCAGCATGCCTCCTTCCCAATGGGACAGAGGCCAGAAGCCAGGAACATGTGGTCTAAACCATAGAGCTGAATTATCATTGTAATAATACATACCCAGAAGAGCTAGAAATCCTGCCCATACCCAAAGCATAGAAGAGGCCTGACTGAAGGAACAACCTCAAGTCCAAGTCTGGCAAAATCCTGAAGAGTCTGGATACAGTTTAATTTCCTAAATTAACTAAAACCAGCTTTCCTTCCATTTAGAAACAATGTTTACTCTAATCCTTCCTTCTACTGCCTCATTGCCACAAGGGGTTATCTCTGTTTCAGTATGAACTAGGAGTCATACGAGAAATTCAGAACAAATCCAAGGTACCTTGGAGACATTCCTACTCACTTGTGGGATCGCCATCCAGAGATAACCAACCAAAGGAAGAGCTGGCATTAGAGATATCTGAGAGAGTTCGGCGGGCCAGCACTACTGGCACAGGTGGCTTAGGGACATCATACCCATCATCCTCATTTTCTGATTCCTCAGGAACAGTGTTGGCCTGGGCTGCAGCTAAATTCCCTTCACCTAGAGAAAAGTGTGTGAAGTTGTTCCTTAATTCCTTCTTGCAACACATTTCAATATAGGGATAGCCATTCATTCAGGCATGTATACATTAATTTATGCCATTCAGCAGTTACTGATGTCTATTATGGGCAAAACACCATGTGAGGTCCTGTGGGTAGCGGTAACAGATATAGAGAAAGGAAAAGCAGCATAAATCCTGCAGCTCTCTCTCCTGAATCTGTCAAAGACTACCCTTTCCAGGGTTAGCAGCAACTGATGCCAAAGATCAAGTGCCACTTTATAACATTTAATCAATATTTCTCTCTGCATCTCATCTTGAAAGACCAGCCAAGGGCCCTGTGTGCTGGATTCTTGAACTTTCAACTTGGTAGGCTAGTTAATAATAGGAATTGAGTATTCACCACCTCCACATAAAAGTATTTCATCAATGTTAATAAGCAAAGGGAATAAAAGGAAGTTGCCAGCATTGCAGGTCCATGTCATGTAACACGTCTCCAGGCCCTGGAAGGAAGAAAAGGCACAAAAGGAACTAGAAATAAGAGAGGTATGGAGTTTCACTGTCCATGGAGCAATGATATTTTGCCAAAGAAAATCATGAAAAGAATTTTCTTCTTAGATCATGCCATCTCATTCACAGGTTCATTCCTACTACCCCACAGCAATTATTTTTTAAATAGCAGAGTGACTGCTTACCAAAGGTGCTGCTCTCTGCAGCAGATGAAGCTCGGGACTGAATGTTACACATTGCTTCATATGTACAGCTGTCAATCTGCTGGTCACAATCACACGCTCTGAAGAGGAAGGAAAGTGGATAATGATTCTCAGAAATAGAACTCTCTTCTCTGAAAACCTATAAGACTCATCTATTTACAATCAGTCTAAACCACAATTCTATCAAGATAACACTTTCTTCTTCTGCCGGTCATATGGTTGACTCTTGTAAGGAGTAAACGATGTATGTGTTTTAAGATAGATGTAATGTCCATTCAGAAAATATAAGAATTGTTTACAGCTGCAAAAGGGCTTAAAATCAGAGGCTAGATACATCTTTCTGCTTTGAATCTGGCTGGATAAAGCTACGTTGAAGGTAGCAAGCCAAGCAGGTGAGTGATGTCAGCTGAAATTATACATATAAAGGTGTTTGGTCCACAATTATTCACATCGAGGTTTTTGGATTGTTGTGAACCTACCGTGAACTCTGGGTTGATTCCAAAGGCCGTTTCAACTCTGGCTTTTGAAGTCCCACAGGCCTAGAAGAGGGGGTCATATACTCTGTGTCCTCTTCATTTTCACACTGCTCTCCAGGTGGCAGCTTTGGCATAGGAAGAGGTCTAGAAGAAGAATAAAAAGAAAAGAATTTTTAAAGAATTGACATGCTAGAAAATTTCAAGTTTGAAACAAGTGGCTTCAAAACAGACCACAACTCAAATTTGACAAAGAAAAATACATGTCATGCAGGGAACTATTATTTCTACTGACCAAGGTAAGTAATTATTATAATTCACATTAACTCAAACTGGGGCCTCAGCTTCAGCTCACCAGTTACTGTCCTGGAGATGCGTCACATGGGATAGGTATTTGATACCACAGTCAGTCCCAACCCCAAAACAAGTTTCATTAGAGAGCCCGTACTAGAGTTAGTATTACAGTTAGTTAGTACCTTCCCCCCCAAAATGAGGTATGAAATAAGAAACACCAGGTGATTTTCTGTCATATGCTAGTAGTGCATATCAAATTCCAGTTGTAACATACACTTATGATTTCAAAAATATATAGCTTGTCAAAAGCTTTCTTAAATATCATTTTACAGTATAAACACCTTTTATCTTCATTTTATACATAAAAAATCTGAAATAAAGAGATATAATAACTTGGCATTTAGCTCCAATTCTGGGACTTGACCCTAGATCTTCTGCTCACACTTGAGGGATCTTGTTGATAAATAGAATACTCTCGTCTAGAGGCTTTTGAAACAAAACTCCTCCTGCCTGCCACCTCCTGAAACTCGACTAAGACAAAAAGCAACCAACTGTATGAGGGAGAAAACCAAACATCCCCTAACACACCCATACAGAAACAAAACTACTTCTGTAAGTGTGATTTTATGAGTTTCTCCTCCCTTCCCCTTTATACTTTGGTAAATTCTAAATACTCTACGAGGAGCACCTATTAAAATTGCACTTCTCTTGTCTCTATTTAATGTCTGTTTTCTAATTATAAAATCAACAAATACAAACATTACATAAAATACTTAAATACTACAGAAATTTAACCAAACATGATAGTCCCCGTAATACTAAGAATTTTCCTTATGTCTACATATTACTTTGATAACTAAAAAGAAAATTATAATAAAATGTTAATAGTAGTATCTATGTGGTAAACATACGCATGTTCACAAAAAGATTTTCACCTTTATTCTGTTTAAATTTTTTCATAATAAAATGCTAAGAGAATACGAACCATAAAATTCAAGAAAAAATACCAAGTGCTGATGAAGGTATAGAGAAATAGATACTTTCCTATATAACTGTAGAAACAAGAAATTTGTCTAACTTTTCTGTAGCACAGATCAACTAAAGTATTAAGCCAAATAAGTACAACTCTGGATTCAGAAATTCCATTTTGAAGAACTCCCCCCAGGAATCAACCAAGAATATTCACTTCAGCATTTGTTTTACTAGTGAAAAAAATAGCCAAGAACCTAAATGTGAAATAATAGCGTATCAAAAAAATAATTTGGGATCATACATACAGTGATATATTTGAAGTCAATAAAACTGTGTCCCTCAGGGTCTTAGAGGTTCCAAGTAGGCGCCTCAGATACCTACTTCTGCTTCCACTGGAGGAGGTATGTTCTTCATATCTTTTACAGAGTGGGGTTCCATTTAAACTAGTTTCAATGCTTTACAATCATTTGAAATAATATGAAAGTCAATGTAGTAGGAAAATATGTAATGGCATGGAAAGATGTTCAAAAAACGTTATGTCCAATGATTTTATACACAAAAAATGTCAATGAACATATAGCAAACTGCTAACAACTCTCTAGTCTGACTCTAGTCAGTAAGATTAAAGAAAACTTTTATTTCTTTAGTTTTGATTATTTGTAACTTCTAAATTTTCTTTAATTAACGTTTTGTTACTTTCATAAAGAGAAAGTGGTCATTAAAAACACAATTAGGGCGGGCCATGGTGGCTCAGCAGGCAAGAATGCTCGCCTGCCATGCCAGAGAACCCGAGTTCGATTCCTGGTGCCTGCCCATGTTAAAAAAAAGCACAATTAAAATAATTTAAATTGTAACTCTCTTTGTTGATGATGTTAATAAAAACATAAAATTGTACTTCCTTCTCATAAAGCATTTTGGCAATATATACTTTAAAAGCATTTACACCCTTTTGTCATAGTAATTGTACTTCATTAATCTACTCTATCTCTAACTGCATCTCTGATTATATACAAGAATGTTCACTGAAAGTTTATCACAGTAAAACCTTTTAAACAAAATAAATATTCAACAACAGAGGAATGGCTAAATATGTGATATTATATTTAACCCGATTTCATTAAAAATTGTCAATCTATAAACCTATAGACATTATACATGTTTACAGCCATGGTCAAGTAATAAGTATCATCTAACCTTCTGCCTATACAGGATAACTATAAAAACTGGATAAAATGAAGAAAATGGAGAGCAACCAGTCAGCCAGAATTTGAGATGCCAGTACTGCAATAAGGAGGAATATACATTGAAGTCCCATATAAGGAGTTACGAACTTGGGGTCTGAGGCAGTTCTCAATGGGCTAGGGAAAGACATCAAAATTTACATAGATGTGACGGGCCAAAAACCTGGAGGAAGAAAGAACAGAGGAGTCGATCTGAAATTCTGCCTGTAATTTCCCCTGGAGGTAGTACTGCTAAATCCTGAGTTGTATATACACAGGGCTAGATCTGAGAAATTAAGCTAAAAGTAACAGCTGAAGAGCTGAGTAGGTATTTTGGCCATCCTGCCAAGCTGGAGAGGCAGCTCTGGAGTTACCAGATAGGGCCTATAAAAGAACTATAATTTATATGCTCAGTTAAAAAAGGGGGAATGGAAGATGGAGAATCTTGTTAGAGAACTGGAATCAATAAACAAAAAAACACATGGAAATTGTAGAACTAAAAACACAATATTTAAAAATAAAAATTCAATAGATGGATTTTAGGGTAGACTAGAAATGGCAAAAAAGGAAGATTATTGAACTGATATATAGTAGAAACCAGATTGAAATAAAGAGAGAAAAAAGAATGGAATATTAAAAAATAAGCACAAGAGACATTTAGGGCATGATAAAGAGGTCTAACATTCATGTCACTGGAGTCTCAGAAGGAAAGGAGAAAAAGAAACTGTGTTATTTGCTAGTTTAAGAAACATGCACTGGGGCGGGCCACGGTGGATCAGCAGGCAGAGTTCTCATGCCGGAGACCTGGGTTCAATTCCTGATGCCTGCCCATGCCAAAAAAAAAAAAGAAATATGTACCAACTAGTGTATTTCCTAATATAACTTATATGACCACCATAAGTACATGGAACCTTGAATAGGGCATGAGATTTTGTAGGTTTGTCCAGTGTGATGCCCCAACAAAATCCCAGGTGATTTGAACAGTGAATAAAGTATGTGCAAAGTCCACTTGAGGGAATGGCGAGAAAGAGAGAAAATTCGACTTCCCCATTTGGAGAATTTCTGATATTCTCGCAAGCAGTGGTGACAACCAAATCAATAGGCTGAGATCTCAATCTTGGGGTTTGCTGATATGAAACTTATCCCCACAAAGGATAGGCTAAACCTACTTAAAATTAGGCCTAAGAGTCAACCCCAGAGAACCTCTTTTGTTGCTTAGATGTGGCCTGCTCTCTCTCAGCCAACTTGGTAAGCAAACTCACTGCCCTCCCCGTCTCAATGTGGGACGTGACTCCCAGGGGTGTAAACCTCCTTGGCAATGTGGGACAGAAATCCTAGAATGAGCTGGGACTCAGCACCAAGGGATAGAGAAAACCTTCTCGACCAAAAGGGGGAAGAGAGAAATGAGGCAAAATAAAGTGTCAGTGGCTGAGAGATTTCAGAGTCGAGAGGTCATCCTGGAGGTTCTTCTTATGCATTATGTAGATATCCCCTTTTAAATTTAAGGTGTATTAGAGACGCTAGATGGAAGTGCCTGAAACTGTAGAGCTGTGTTCCAGTAGCCAGGTTTCTTGAAGCTGAATATATGATGATATAGCTTTTGCAATGTGACTGTGTGATTGTGAAAATCTTGTGTCTGATGCTTCTTTTACCTAGGGTATGGACAGATGAGTAAAAAATATGGATTAAAGATAAATAAATAATAGGTAGAACAACAACAACAAAAAAGCATGTACTACTTGGTAAGCAGAAAAAATGTTATGAAATATGATTAGAAGCATGGTATCTATTTTGGATGTGGTCTCAACTTTTATACTGAGACTCAGAGATGACCATACTCTGTCTGGCCTTTCTCTGCAATTGAGAATCTTCATGGTATATAACTATTTTCTGGTTTGTTTGTTTTTTCTGCTTTTTTTCCCCTCCAGTTCCATTTTTCAAGCAAAAAATTAACAAAATTATTAAATACTGATAATGACCATACAGAAAAAAAGAGAAATATGCACCTAGAATTTTCCTAAACTGTTTAAAAACATCAAGTTATATATTCAATATAATCTACAAACCTTAAGAAGAATAAATATATAGAAAACCACCCAGGAATATTATTAAAACTGCTAAAAACCAAAGACAAGCATCCAGAAAAGAGCCAGCACCTGTAAAGGAGTAACATTAAGATTGAGTGCGAATTTACCAACAGAAACAAAGGAACTCAGACGATAGTGGAATGATATATTTCTAGTGCTAAAAGAAAATAAGTTCAATTCAGAATACAATACCCAGCAAAATAGCCTATAAAAATGAAAGTGAAATATATTTTAGGTTTAGATAGGTTTTTTCTTTTTTTCTTTTTTACATGGGCAGGCACCGGGAATTGAACCCGGGTCCTCTGTCATCGCAGACAAGCATTCCTGCCTGCTGAGCCACCGTGGCCCGCCCAGTGAAATATATTTTAGTCAAGCAAAAATTGAGAATATCTGCTGATATCATATATACTAACAAAAAGTTCTTTAGGCAGAGGAAAAATGATTCAAGATGGAAGCACGGGCAAAGCAGGAAGGAATGAGGAGCACTAGAAAGAATCAATGTGTGGGAAATTTAAATATTCAGAAAGTGTGGAGGCACTGATGTAAGACTGATTCTAGTAAGTCAAAGATGCATGTTGGAATCTCTAGGATAACTATTCAAAGAATAACAGAAGTGGTGAAATGGTGTAATTAAAAAAATATTTCCTTAATCCAAAAGAAAGCAAGAAAGAAGAAAAATGAACAAAGGAAAAGATGGAAAAAATGGGGAAAAGAGGAAGGCCAAATACTCCAATTATTATAAAAGAAAGAATACCAGACTGGATTTAAGAAGAAGGAAAGTCTATGCTGCTTACAGAAGACATACCTTTAAATAAAACGGACAGCTGATATAGTCATATTCTGATATAGTCATATTAATGTAAGACAGAGCAGACTTAAAGCAGGTAACAAGTAACACTAGAGAGTAAATGGGACATTTCATAACAAAAACCCTTACCTTCTTTCTGGGGTGGTGGAAAAGTTTTGGTATCAGATGGTGATGATGGTAGCACAAGATTGTAAAAATAATTAAAACCTCTTGACTTGTATACTTGAAAATGGTTAAAATGGGAAATGTTATATATATATGTGTGTGTGATTATCACAATAAAATTTTTTAAAACCTGATACCACTTAGAATCAATAATCCTAAATTTCTATGTACCCTAAACACAAAGGCTAAATACATATACAACACAAATGGACAGAGCTAAAAAAAAGGAAATCCACAATTATAGAGGGAAAATTTAACATACTTCTCTTAGGAACTGTTAGTAACAGGTAGTTAAAAAAAGATCCACAAGGGAGATAGAAGGTTTGAACACAATTAACAAAATTGATTTCATTGACATATATAGGATACTACACCCAACTACTGCAGAATACACATTCTTACAGAATAAATATAGTACATATTACTGAAATTTACCATAAACAAGTGAATACAGTCTTGACAAATGTAAAGGATTAAAATAACAGAATATGGTTTCTTACCACACTGGAATGAAGCTAGAAAACAATTAACAGAAAGATAACTAGAAAAACCTCCACTATATTTTAAAATTAAGAAACACACAAATAACTTTTGAATCAAGGAAGAAATCACAAATAGAAAACAGCATACATTCTGAACTGAATGATAATGAACACATGACAACAAAATTTGTATAATGCAGCTAAAGCATCTATATCTCAGGACACCAGAAAAGGAATAGCAAATTAAAACTAAAGAAAGTTAAACAAAGAGTAGAAAACCAATGAAATAAAAAACAGATACCTACCTAAGAATTAAAGAGAAAAATTAAAATCCAAATCACTTTTATGATAAGATTAATAAAATTAACAATCCCTATGTGGTAGACTGAATCATGTTTCCTATAAAGACATTCAAACCCTACAATGGGTTCAGTGGGTGTATATTCATTTGTTAAGTATTAAGATCAAAGAGAATCAGGGTGGGTCTTAATCTGACATGACTAGTGTGACCTTATAAGTAGAAGAAATTGAACATAGGGGTGGCAGATACCAAAGAAGAGAGAAAGAGACAGCTCACCAGAGGCAGAGACTAAGAGTCATCCAGCCACCACCAGTACAGTACAGACTTTGGAGAAGGCATTGACTTGCTGATACCTTGATTTTGGACATCTTGTCTCCAAAACTGTGAACCAGTGAATTGTGTTTAAACCAATCAGTCTGTGGTATCTGTTATAAAAGCCCTGACAAACTAAGACACCCCAGCAAGATTGATCTACATATAAGTACTGTAAAAAGAAGAATGGAAGGAGATATTTCAAAACATAAAACATGGTTAATACTGATGCAGATACAGATCAACTTGCATTTTCTTCTTTATATTCCTCTGGGTTTTCTGAATCTCCTATAAATGACTTGTTTTAAAGCACCATTTTCACTGTATGAACTTTATTAAGTTCACAGCTTTAGTGAACTTACCTGGCAGCCAGAGAATAAATGGCATTGGCAGATGAGGAAGGTTTGATTTTGGGGAGCTCACACTCTGGACCTGCTAATGGGCTGCTGCTATTCATATCCTGGAAAGAAAAGGAAAGTGTTGAAAAAGAACCTCCTTACCACAGTTATGTTTCTTCTTTTACTTATCTTAACCTATTCAAAATAATATGAACAATAACATAGACACAGACCTCACTTTCAATGCCATGCTCTGGGGTTATGACATCTGCTTTCGGGTTCTGAAGAAAGTTCAAATATAAGGGTTACAGAGACAGAGATATAAAAAGAGCTAGGAAAAAAAATTCTTTTTAATTCTAGAAAGATTTGAGTAAGTTGGCTGCAAATACAAACACCATTTCTAGTTTAAATAATCTATATCCACACTCAAAAAGTCCTTCTACACTGACAGAACCTGAAAGTCAAACCTAATCCACTCTCACTCATAAGATTGCATGGCATAGAGATGCCACTTAAATGTTAGTTACCCTCCTCTTTTCCTAGCAACAAGAAATGAGTCATTCATTTCAGGAACACAACATTCCTCAACTTCACCCTTTAGCTTTCAGATTTTCAACTACCTACTGCACAATTCTATTCTAAAAGCTGCTACATCTCAAATCCAATATGCCTCAGGATTAAACCTTAATGTTTTTGGTGATTTCACTTCTTTTTTCCCCCCATCTACTGCTTTCAAGCCTTACTGGGTTTTTGCTTCCACTCTCTAAAGCTCTATCTACCTTCCTGGCTGCCCACTTCTGCTCTCCTTCCTGCTAACTTAGCACCAGCTATACTAATCCACTTTGTTATTGCTCAAACAAACTCTCCTAAACTCACTTCTTTTCCCTTCACCCTGGAATGGTCTCTCCCAGAATCAGCAGGCCCACTCTCCCTATTGCTTCAGGTTTTTGCTCAGAAATGTGCCCTATCCCTTCATGTACCTCGCACCCCCAATTACAGTTCTCCTATACACCCTTTAAAAAATTTTTCTCCATAGCAGTCATCATTGTCTGACATAAGATATGTTTTACTTAGTTATCTTTACATTTTGTCTTCCTCCCACTATAATGTGAACTCTGTGAAGACAACTAAAAAAGGATGAATATATCCTTTCCAACTTCAAGTCTGTATCCTTCATGCTTAGACAATGGACCACTCATCTGTCTTTTTCCATCTATTCCTTTCAAATCTACCCTGCAGACTACTACTAGATTAATCTCTTTAAAGCATAATTTCAGTCATGTCATTCCAGTAATTTAAACTGCTCAACTGCTCATTTCCTACCAAGTGAGCTCAAATTCTTTTGGGAGGGAATATTTAAGGGCCTCTAAATTTGTGTGAAGCCTCCTTTCCAGTTCTTTTTCCTACTTCAATACATAAAATTTCTGCTTCACTCAAATTAATCTACTCATAATTCTATAAAACACTTTGACTATTTCTGCCACTTTAGCTCTGATCTATCTTAAAACTGTACGCTTTTCCAAAGAATATTCAAATGCCACTCTTTCCATAAAACCCTCATGATTGTTCCATCTGGAAATCATCTTCCCTTTCTCTAAAATTTAAGCATTTGTTATTTATACTACCCATGGCATTTATTTATATATAAAGTACATTTACTGCACTATTTACAAACATGCTTTATCTTCTCTTTTAACATACACACTTCTTGACGGTAGGGATTAAGTTGTATTCTCCCTGAATCCTGTATAAAATCTATCATGAAACCTTGAACCATTAAATGTCATCTATAAATATTTGTTAGTAGAATAAATAATTTCAAATTAGGACTCACCATGGAAGGATCCAGACTCAACGTGCTTCCGAGCCTAGATACATCTGTTCTGGGTTCCGAATGTGAGGGCAATGAAAATGGAAGTGAGTGCCGGTTGGTCAATTCTCTTCCTGTCCAGGGTTCACCAGGGCTTGGGGCAATTACCGGTATTTTAGGGATTGGTCGGGGCAGCCAAGATTCCCCAAGGCGGCTGGAGGGGACAGGGGGCAGTTTGTCCCGGGATGGACAATCGCCTGGTGTACAAGGCAGAGGGCGTCTCTGAGGCCGGGTTTCTACTCCAACAGAGTATGGCCGGTCTGGAGGGGGTGGTGGTGGAAGATCTCGAAGTGTGGGAGGTATTGGTAATGGTTTGTCTTTATGAAGGGAGCCAGAAGTGGCCTGTGGAAGCATGACAGAAACAAATCAAAACCCAACCCATTAATCCATAACAAAAAAATCAGGAAACTGTAGAAATGCCTAATGGCTTACCTTACAAACAATTCCAGAACCAGAAGCACTTGAAGAAGTAGATACTCTCTGTTGCAGAAGATCAAGCCGAGGTGGTACTGGGGGAAGGGAAGCTTGTGGGGCCATGGAGAATGGAGAAGGAGGCCGTTCAACCTAGAACAAACAAAATTTCCTAATGAATTCTTCTTGTTTGGGGAAGTGGCATCTTTCAACTCCTCCTAAAACTGCAGGTGGCAAGTACTTTATGAACACTGAATATAATAACTACCAATGAACCATTCTTAGGCTTGGAGGTCACACAAACCCGTCTTAAACACTCAGAGATTCTGGCACTTCCTGAGTTGTTTTTGTGTCACCATAAGAGGGCACTCTCAGTCACAGAAATACCAAGCAGATAACAAGCTGCAAGGAATTGTATTTAGAGATGTAGCTCAACTTCTGATTTCCCCTTCCAATTACTCCTGTGTTACAAAAAGCTTCCAAGTTTACAATATTTTTGAGGGTGCTGCTAGATTTTTATTTTTATTCATTTTTATTTTTTACATATTTTTTTATTTAAGAAAACAAACAATATACTTAGAACCACCAACAATGGATAGCTTAGTTAGCTTAAATACAGGCATATTTAAATAAAGTATCTATATAATCATTGTAAAGCCTGTGTTTGCACAGTAAGCTTCATAAACCAATTTAAAATTAAGGCAACAAGGAAAAAACTCTATATATTCGGAGAGCAAAGTTCTTAAATTCTAAGTATTAAAAACTAACTTACATAACATTTGATCAGCTGTCAAAACTGAAATGTTCTCAAAATATCAAGTAGAAAGTACTTAGAAATATCTGCATTGCTGTAGTAATCACCTATGTTACTAAATATTTTGCTTATATTTCAGGAAAATATGAAGATACAAATATTTTTACAATTAACATATGGAAATCATTTTTTATTTATTTTTTTAAAACTTAAAAACCAATCAACATACAATATGAACATTCTTTTTTTCATCACATAGTTGTATATTCATCTTAGAACATATGCATCAATTCAGAAAAAGAAAACAGAAAAGAATTCATACATACCGTACCCCTTAACCCTCCCTTTCATTGATCACTAGCATTTCAAACTACTAAATTTATTTTAACATTTTGTCCCCCTATTATTTATTTATTCTTAATCCAATACATGGAAATGTTAACCACTTAAAATGGATATCTTAGTTAGCTAAGCTTACAATTTTTAAAAATTACATAAATTATTATTATAAATCTCTACTTCCTCATCTTCTAAGAAAGAAAAAAATCTTTTCAATATTAAAAATAAGAACCAGGCAGGCCGTGGTGGCTCAGCAGACAGAATTCTCGCCTGCTGTGCCAGAGACCCAGGTTCGATTCCTGGTGCCTACCCATGCAAAAAAAAGTAAATACATAAGAATCTACATAAAAGAAAAGAGCAGATAGCAATTTTAAAATTAGCTGGGAAAATCATAGGGGAGAATGATATTAAGAAAACTATAATGGGGAGAATGAGGAAAGAGATCAGAGGTGATGAATTCCCCATGCTTTCATGATAAAAAGATAAAAATGAGATCTGTGAGAAGAAAATCATGAACAGTATCACTAAAAAATGCCCTGAATCTTTCCAAAGAAATGCTACTTCAATTTAGTAATTAATAAGGGTTAATATTTTTTTTGTCAATTTGCTTTCTGAAAAATGAGGTGCCAAATTAGTGTACAATCTTTCCCATTGCTCTACCTATAGCAGAATGATAAACTTGGATCAGCCTATCCAAGTAAACTATCAAAAAGTACACAGTAATTCGAATTCCAGGTAGATGGCAGAGTGGGGTGGCTTGAGTTCATTCCTGCTTTGTGGGATAAGATAGGGGACAGGGAGAGAATGACCAGGACTGCTGTCCTGGGAAGTGAGTGATTGAAGTAGGTCTTTAGCCTTTCTTGGGGAGGAGAGAGGCAGGGGAATCAGGATGGGGAGAGCAGGGTGGGTCTGAAAGAGATCTACAGTGGAGGCAGATGGTGGTGCGTGGGGAAGTGCAGATCAGAGGGGATTGACCATCCCTTGGCTCCATCCTGTTCCAGCTGCTGGCTGGGGAAACCTTGTGCGAATCCACAGCTGGCAGCGCCTGTGCAGAGCATGGTGTGCCTAGCCCTCCACTGCAAAGAAAAATGCCCCCAGGCACTGGAAGCAGATAGCCAGTTGCCATGAATAGCAGTCCCATCAGGCATGGTTAGGAATGGACCTGCCATGTACCAGGTGCTATGGTTGAGCTACTCCCCAAGGCACTGCAACTGGCTCTCTTTCTAGCTACCCCGCTGGCTATCGTAGGCCAGGAACAGCACCCCCCTGGTATGCATACCATCTTTTGAGTCAGTCAGGGAGGGACAGGCCTGAGGAGAGAAGGTACCTCAGGAGTGCCACCTGGAAGAAGTAGTAAATGCAGTCTGGCAATCTCTCAATGTGTTTAGGGTTTTTAAATATATATTTTTCTACATATATATTTTTAAATTTTTATATATTTGTATTTATATCGAGTTTTTATTTCTTAACTTTTATTTATTTTTAAAATTTTCTCTCCCTTCTGTGGGCACCAGTCTGAGTTCATTCCCAATATATTTTGGATCAACAGATCCTTCTGATCTGTTGAGGTTTTTTTTAAAACTTCATATTATTACTATCATTATTTTGGGGGTACATGGGCCAGGAATTGAGCTTGAGTCTCCTGCATGGCTGGTGGGCATTCTGCCACTAAATCTTCTGTTCATCCCTGCTGTGTTGGTTTGAAGGGATGTATGTACTCGTAATCAAAATCCTATTTCGTAAAGGCAGAATAATCCCTATTCAATACTGTATGTAATTAGATCATCTCCCTGGAGATGTAACCCAATCAAGAGTGGCTGTTAAGCTGGATTAGGGGAGATTTGTCTCCACCCATTTGGGTGGGTCTTGACTGGCTTACTGGAGTCCTACAAAAGAGGAAACATTTTGGAGAAGGAGAGTTTCAGAGACAGCAGAGAAGAACGACATAACCAGGAGAAGCAGGGAGCCCACAAGTGAGCGACCTTTGGAGATGAAGAAGGAAAACACCTTCCAGGGAGCTTCATTAAACAGGAAGCAGGAGAGAAAGATAGCAGATGATGACTTGCTCACCATATGCCCTTCCAGTGGAGAGAGAAACTGTGACTACATTTGCCATGTGCCTTCTCACTTGAGAGAGAAACGCTGAACTTCACTGACCTTCTTGAACCAAGGTATCTTTCCCTGGATGCCTTAGATTGGACATTTCTATAGACTTGCTTTAATTGGGACATTTTCTCAGCCTTAGAACTGTAAACAAGCAACTTGTTAAATTCCCCTTTTAAAAGCCATTCTGTCCCTGGTATATTGCATTCTGGCAGCTAGCAAACTAGAACACCTGCCTAGCTTTTTCTTTTTTTTTTTGCATGGGCAGGCACCAGGAATTGAACCCAGGTCTTGATGGTAGGTGAGAACTCTGCCTGCTGAGCCACCGTGGCCTGCTCCCTGCCTAGTTTTTAATAGACCCTTAAGTAGAACTGTATCACCTACATAAGATTGGGGCCTTGGTTTGGTGGGGAATTACTGACAACCAGGTGCAAAAAGGTACCTTCAAAACCAAGTAAATACAAAACTTTAGACAACTAAAGGAAACCGTCCTGAAAACTAACCTTAATGAGAAAACCAAATGCCGTGAACACAACAAAAAAATCACAAAGCAAGTAAAGATCCAAGCAGAGATGGTCCAGCGAAATGACCAAATAAGAACCGGAGGGGATACAGAATACAGAACTACTCAAGGATATTTATCAAGGATACTTATAGAGAAATAAAGGCTATTAGGAAGACACCAGAAGAACATAAAGAAGAATTCAAAAGATTAAATAGAAAAATGGCAGATTTCACAGAAATAAAAGATACAGTAGGTCAAATTAGAAATATACTAGACACAAATTAGATTCAAAAAAGCGAAGAATATGTGAGCTACAAGACAGAACAATTGAACTACAGCACACAAAAGAACAAATGGCAAAACAGATGGAAAAAATGGAATGGGATCTTAGGGAAATGATGGGCAATAAAGGCACACAAATATAAGAACCAATGGTGTCCCAGAAGGCGAAGAGAAAAGTAAAGGGCCAACCCTCAGTCTTGGGGTTTGTTCATATGAAACTTAACCCCACAAAGGATAGGTCAAGTCTACTTAAAATTTAGGCCTAAGAGTCACCCCCAGGAGGGCCTCTTTTGTTGCTCAGATGTGGCCTCTCTCTCCAGCCAACATGATGAGCAGTCTCACCACCCTCCCCCTCTCTGCGTGGGACATGACTCCCAGGGATGTGTA